>JAOWBW010001528.1:0-66182 GCA_026119855.1 Campanula takesimana
GGTTTACATTATATCAATGTGTAACCTTTTGGGGATATTTGTACCAAACATTGACGTCATTAGGATTTTGTATATTTGTATTCTTGTTAGCATAAACTTGTGGAAGTTTATGATAAGTTGTATTTGGTTTTTATCAAACTCGATTTTGTAAAAACTTTGGTTCTTCACCTTTTGGTGCTAATGAAATTTTTAACTTCGGTAATTTGGAGTTTATTGTTAGAGTCGACGTCCAGATCGCGGTTCCGGGGCCCGCGGGGCCCGGGGTCGCGACACACTAGGCAGCTCTTCTCTTTCGATGTAGTTTCTAATGTAGTCAATCCAATTGGAGCCGGGGGCCTCGCCCAATCCCATTATCTGAGCTCGCTCTATTGCAGGCTAATCAAAAAACTCTACCCACTTTAATTGGTCCATCTCGCCCATCTCCATGGTGGCTAGTTTTGATAGTAGGTCAGCTCGAGTGTTCTTCTTCCTACTAATCTGAAAAAATTTGCCAGTAATCAAATCCCCCACCAAACTTTTAACGAGATCCTTATATCGAGATTGTTGGTGTTGTATGCTCTAGGCACGTTATGAGAACGATTAATGTTATCTATTGATTATGTTTTAATAAAGATATTGAATGTTTGATTATTATATCCTTTGCATGTTTATTATAATAATCCCCGTCCCTGATAATTATGATTAATTGTTAGTATAAGTTTAATAGATAATCATATGATGATTATGGTATATATGATACAATTAAACTTATGGGTATTTGTTGGAGAACAAATACTGGACCGACCCGTATGAGATTTATGTCATGGTCACAATGTCATAATTAAGTCTCATATAGTTTTATTACTGGAATCTTTAGACTTGAGGTTATTACAGTCTTCCACTTGATGAACATTATGTTTGACATATTCAAACGTTACCCCTAACCGGGTAGCTATAAAGAATATGATTGGCATAATCGGAATCATGTAGGGAAGAGTAATAAGCCAAGAAAGGATTTGTTCCTCGACAACAGAGATGTCAAACTTTGGCCACTCGATAAATGGTATTGATGAAATGCATGGTCGTGCTCAAATAAGATTTATCTTATCAAGACATTCGGGATCGAGAAGCATTGGACTATGTAAGTTGACCATTGACCATGACTTACGTTCAATAGACATCGTGAAACAAAGAGATTGTAATATGTTCTATAATGGATTAACAAACTTTGACAAGTTATATCATTTGGGTAATCATGATGGCCTGCTAGGGTCCGCTCATGATTTATAAGACAAAGTGTGTTTGGGCTCATTGCCAACTTGATATAATCCTATGGGGTCACACACAAGAGAACGAATTGTTAAAAGGGAAAAATGGCAGAAAATTGGTCTGGCACGACCGTGCCATTTATAGGGCACGACCGTGCCATAATTCACCAAGGTTGTGCAAGGCGGCTTGATTGGCACGACCGTACCAATGTAAAAGGCACGAGCGTGCTAAGCTCGGAACGATCGTGCCAGATACAAAGCACGATCGTGCCAATATTGGCGGCTGGGAAGTAAGGCTCGAACCCATTGGCACGACCGTGCCAGTTTTGGGGCACGACCGTGCCAAAGCTGTCGGCTAGGAAAAGCTTGCAACACAATAAGTGACGGGATTTGAGTTTCCTAAGTCCTTAAGGGTTAAGGACTTATACCCATATACTCTTCACCAGCCCTAGTATATGATTGATTCACTTGTTTGGAGAAACATTATTATCGATTGAGATTGAGAATCAAAGATTTAGATCTAGCAGTCAAGATTAAGAAAGAGTTCTTAATATTCGTTCGCGTGTGGATATCCATAGAGGGTGATTCCTTTATCATCTTCGTGTTCGTGTTTCTGCATTCGTGATTCGAAAAGCGCGAAGAACCTAAGACTCAAGATCAAGAAAATAATAAACGCTTCAAGCACTACAACAAAAGTGACTTTTCCAAAGTGCCGGAAAAGCTATTTCCGGCACTTTTGAAAGTGCCGGAAAAAGTGGTGTCGGCAATACTTACCGTCACTTTAAAAGTGCCGGAATTTACCTGCACTTTTCAAAAGTGCCGGAATTTACCGACACTTTTTAAAGTGCCGCTAATTTAAAAAATTATTTTTGAATTTACCTGGATTCAAACCCACGACCTCTTACATACGAAGCACACCTTCTATCGCTAGGCTAAATCATTTTTTGTTATAAATTTTCATATACAATTATTTGTTACAAAACAAAAACTTATATTAGGGCATTTCTATTATTGTAGTCAAAAAAAACTAATATAAGTAACAAATTAAAGCAATGTTACATGAAAAATATGATTAAATTTAAAAATTAAATAAAAATTTAAAAAACAAACATCTTTTTTTTAGCGGCACATTATAAAAAAGTGCCGGAAATTCCCGGCACTTATAAAAAGTGCCGCTAATTCTCGGCACTTTTGAAAAAGTGCCGCTAATTCCCGGCACTTTTTCAAAAGTGCCGCTAAATTCCCGGCACTTTTTAAAAAGTGCCGGAAATTAGCGGCACATATGAAAGTGCCGGTAAATAAGTGCCGGGAAAAACCATTTTTGTTGTAGTGAAGGGTTAGTATTCTTGTATTCATTGTAGATGTATTTGTCATAATCATATGAATGGATCTATAAGCTTTGGGTTTCATAAAATTTCAAATGCTATATTCCGATGCGCATGTTACTACGAAACCTAACAGAGATAGGACAAGGATGATAGCCTCGTACTCCCCTTTTAACTGGTTCACGACGAGTTGAGAGTCGGTGTGAGCCTTCAAACTATTGATTCCCATTTGTTTGGCTAAGTCAATCCCCGCGATGAGCGCTTCATACTCGGCTTGATTGTTTGAAGCTGGAAAACTGAACCTCAAGGCCTTTTCATGTTGGGTTTTGATGTAACATGCGCAGCGGAATTTAGCATTTAAAATTTTGAAACCCAAAGCCCATAGATCCGTTCATATGATTATATCGAATACAACAATATGAATAGAGGAGAAACTAACCCTTGATGACTTTGAATTCTAGCTTTGATCTTGGTGGAGATTTGAAGCTTGATCACGAAGAAAGTAGGAACACGAACTTTGAAGATGATGAGCTTCACCCTCTAGCGGTATCCACACCACGAACGAATATCAAGGAGCTTCTTGATCTTGGTTGCTAGACCAACAATTAAGAAACACACATTCACAATTGATAATGACTTTATGGAATTTTAATTGTGTATTATTTTGTTCTTCAATCAAAAGATATCTTGGAAAAAAAGAAACTCTCTCAAAACTCTTTGGAAACTCACAAAATCATTGGTAAAGAGTGCTGGCCGAATTTGGTCTTTTATACACAAGTAGGACCTATTCCAAATAGGAAAACTTGTGTCAAAATCCGTCCAAAATTCGTTTCCTAATCAAATTAGGAATCAGCCTCCCGACAGCACCGTGCGGCCGCCCAAAGAAGGCTGTACGGTCGCCCAACTTTGGGCGGTCGCCTGCCTGCCCAGAATTGCTGAAAAATTCCACTTTAGTCCTTTTAAAGATTCGTTCTATTGTGTGTGACCCTCTAGAATTATACTAAGTTGGCAATGGGTTCAAACATGAAACCATAAGATATGATTAGGTTCTAGCAAAACCGTCATACCTACCCAAATAATATAACTAGATACAAGTTCGCATTCCTTTAGAACATGTCACAATCCCTTTGTCCACGATGTCATTGAACACAAGTCATGGTCAACAAGTCAACTTGTCTTTGTTCAATACTTTCTCGATTCTGAATATGTTGATAATCCAAATGACATTGATCCAATCAATTCACTTGAGTCCGGCCGAACATTTCATCAACATCATTCCTACGAGAGGCCCAAGCTTGACATCTCTCCGAAGAGGGACAAATCCATTTAGCTTATTACTTTCCCTACATGAATACGATTATGCCAATCATACCCTTTATAACTACCCGGTTAAAGGTAGCGTTTGAAATGTCAAACATAATGTTCATCAAGTGGAAGACTATAATAACTTCATGTCTAAGGATTCGAATGACATAACTAATATGAGATATATATTCGACATATAGACCATGACATAAATCTCATACAGGGGTCATGTCCAGTGCCTTGTTCCAAACAAGTACCCATAAATCTAACATGATCATCCCATGATCATTTAGCTTTTATACTAGTGCTTAACAAGTACAAGGGATGGAGATTATTATAAGTAAACATGAACAACAATAATAATCAAAACATCTCTTTATTGATATGAAATAAATGATAACAATTACAACGTTTATTAAACGTGCCTAGGGCACCACTACCAACAATCTCCCACTTGCCCTAGGCCCAATCTCCCATGTATCTAATACCCATGGACCTAACATGACCATCATGTTTAGCTTGTGGAAGTCCCTTTGTTAGCGGGCCCGCAACATTGTCATCAGTGGGTACTCTGCATATATTCACGTCTCCCCTATCAACGATCTCTCGAATGATATGAAAACGCCTAAGTATGTGTTTGGATTTCTGATGTGCTCTTGGTTCCTTTGCTTGAGCAATAGCACCATTATTATCGCAATAAAGGTCTATTGGATTTGCAATACTAGGAAACCACTTCAAGTTCAGCGATGAACTTCTTAATCCAAACAGCTTCATTTGCAGCATCCGATGCAGCAATATACTCAGCTTCTGTTGTAGAATCAGCGGTTGTACTTTGCTTGGAACTCTTCCATCTTACAGCTCCACCATTTAACATAAACACAAAACCCGATTGCGATCGGCTATCATCTTTGTCGGTTTGGAAGCTTGCATCCGTGTAAGCATTTACAATGAGATCATCTTCCATTCCTCCATAGACCAAAAATGAGTCTTTAGTTCTTCTCAAGTACTTAAGAATCACTTTTACAGCTACCCAATGATTTTCGCCAGGGTCGGATTGGTATCTACTTGTCATGCTCAAAGCATAAGATACATCCGGCCTAGTACAAATCATGGCATACATGATGGACCCAATTGCCGAAGCATATGTAATATCATTCATTTTCTCACGCTCATCGTTTGTCTTAGGACATTGAGTCTTAGAGAAACTTCATGTAATACCGGCAAGGTGCCTCTCTTAGAATTTTCCATACGGAATCTTCTAATGACCTTGTCAATGTATGTACTTTGGCTTAAACCAAGTAGCCTCCTTGATCTATCTCTATAGATCTTAATGCCAAGTATATGTGCGGCTTCACCCATATCTTTCATTGCAAAACACTTTCCTAACCAAGTCTTCACAGACTGAAGTGTAGGAATGTCGTTTCCAATGAGTAATATGTCATCCACGTATAAAACAAGGAAAAGCACTATGCTGCCACTAATCTTCTTGTATACACAAGGCTCATCTTCGTTCTTGATGAAACCAAACTCTTTGACCGATTCATCAAAACGGAGATTCCAACTCCTTGAAGCTTGCTTCAATCCATAGATGGATCTTTGCAATTTGCATACTTTAGAATTCTGTTCAAAACCTTCTGGTTGTGTCATATACACATCCTCTTGAAGTTTTCCATTTAGGAAAGCGGTTTTGACATCCATTTGCCATATTTCATAGTCATGATATGCGACAATGGCAAGCAGAATTCTTATAGACTTGATCATTGCTACGGGTGAAAAGGTTTCATCATAGTCAATACCATGAACTTGCCTATAACCTTTCGCTACAAGTCTAGATTTGTAAGTATGCACCTTCCCATCCATGTCAGTCTTCTTCTTGAAGACCCATTTGCATCCTATGGTTTTTACACCTTCGGGTGCATCAATCAAATTCCAAACTTGATTGTCTTGCATGGATTGCAATTCAGATTCCATGGCTCCAAGCCACTTGTCCGAATCAAGAGAGGACATCGCCTCTTGGTAGGTTGACGGTTCATCATTCTCAATGATTTCTACCTCATTACTATCCATTACGAGAAATCCATATCTCTCAGGCTCGGATCGTAACCTACTAGATCTGCGAGTTTTCCACTTGTGGTTCTTGTTCTTGTTCCACTATTGGTTCAATGTTATTTTCTGGGTCTCGAATTTCTTCAAGATTTATTTTACTCCCACTGATTTCTTTAGAGAGAAACTCTTTCTCTAGAAAGACACCAGTTCGGGCAACAAACACTTTGTTGTCCGTTTTGTTGTAAGAGTAATATCCTTTAGTTTCTTTAGGATATCCCACGAAAATACATTTATCAGATTTGTGTGCAAGTTTGTCAGAGACAAGTCTTTTGACAAAAGCTTCACAACCCCAAATCTTCATGAAAGACAGACAAGGCTTCTTTCCGCTCCATATCTCATATGGTGTCTTTTGAACCGATTTAGTTGGAACACGATTTAGTGTGAAAGCAGCGGTTTCTAGAGCGTAACCCCAAAAGGATATTGGAAGATCAACTTGACTCATCATAGATCGAACCATGTCTAACAAAGTCCGATTTCTCCTCTCAGACACACCATTCCATTGTGGTGTTCCGGGTGGAGTCAATTGTGAAACTATTCCACAATTCTTTAGATGATCGTCAAATTCTTGACTCAGGTATTCTCCACCTCGATCTGATTAAAGTGCCTTAATACTTTTGCCAAGTTGTTTTTCTACTTCATTTTGAAATATTCTAAATATCTCAAATGCTTCACTTTTATGTTTCATTAGGTAAACATACCCAAATCTACTATAATCCTCAGTGAAGGTTATGAAGTATTGAAATCCTCCCCTAGCATTGCTACTTAATGGTCCGCATACATCGGAATGTATCAACCCCAATAAGTCGCTTGCCCTTTCACCTAACTTGGTAATAGGTGTCTTAGCCATTTTTCCAAGAAGACACGACTCGCAAGTATCATATGACTCAAGGTCACATGAACCCAAAAGTCCGTCCCCATGGAGTTTTGAGATACGCTTCTCATTAATATGACCAAGACGGCAATGCCATAAATAGGTATGATTTACATCATTATGTTTATATTTCTTATTTATATGATAGACATTGTCATTATTTTCATCCTTGACATTCAAGACATAAAGGCCATTAAATGAATTAGCAATACCATAAAGCACATCATTAAATAAATAGAAAATTTCTTATTCTCAATAAGAAACTTAAAACCTTCATTATCCAAACAAGAAATTAAAATAATATTTCTACTTAAATCCGGAACATAATAACAATTGTTCAAAACAAGAATTAATCCGGAAGGTAAAGTGACTTCATAAGTCCCTACGGCTAATGCAGCAACTCTTGCTCTATTTCCCACGCGTAGGTCTACTTCACCCTCTTTAAGTAGTCTCCTATTCTTTAGTCCCTGCACATTTAAACAAATATGAGAACCACATCCGGTATCCAATACCCAAGAATCAGTGGTAGAAAGGAGAATATCTATCATATAGATACCTGAAGTCGACGCAGCCTTGCTGCCCTTCTTCTTCTTTTTCTCTTCCAAGAAAACCTTACAATTACGTTTCCAGTGACCAATTTCTTGACAATGGAAACAAATTGCATCCTTTTGTGTATCGGGTTTTGCCTCAGAAGCCTTGACAACCTTTGCCTTGCTTATCTTGGGTTTGACAACTTTTGCCTTACCCTTTCCTTTGGCACTAGCCTTCTTCCCATCATGAACCAAAAGTACGGGAGAACCTTTCTCCACAATTTTCATCTCTGCAGTTTTGAGCATCCCATGCAACTCAAAGAGATTCTTATCCATCCCATGCATGTTATAATTCATCACAAACTGATTATAACTTTTAGGCAATGAATTAAGAATGAGATCCGTGGCTAACTCCAATGGGATTGGATAGCCAAGTTTCTCAAGGTGCTCTACATAACCTTTCATTTTAAAAAAGTGAGGACTCACTTGTTGCCCTTCATTCATCTTACAAGTAGTGAATGCAACAATGGTCTTGTACCTCTCTTGCCTAGCTTGCTCTTGAAACATGGCTCTCAACTCCACGCTTATCTCATAAGCTTCCAAATGTTCCAAACTTTGTTGGAGTTTTGAGCACATAGAAGTAAGCATGAGACAACTTACATCTCTAGAATCATTACGATGTTTCTTGTAAGCATCTCTTTCTATCCTAGGGGCTGTAGGCGGTGGTCAGCAAGAAGTGGCCCATCGAAAATGTACAACTTGTCTTCTTGCCTAAGAACAATTCTTAGGCTACGAATCCAATCCATATAGTTGTTACCATTTTCTTCAAGCTTATCCTTCTCAAGGATCGATCGCAATGACATTGATTGAGTGTTATTAGTCATTATCTACAAATATGCAAAATTTCCAAAATTTAATAAGTACCGGTTTTTCATTAAAGAAATAATTAATGTATTTTTCAAACAAAATACTCCCACTAAATTATACAATCTTCTTTATATATCCAATGTATAGTATAATTGAAATGGGGTTGAGATCCTGCTTTAATCTAATTTTGAGTACGCTTTGGCGCACCGCTCAAAATCAAATCAATTAGGTAGACAACTCTTGTCAATCATATCTCATATGACTCTCAGTTCATTTCATGAGATTCTTTAAGAAATCCAATTTCAAAAAGCATGTTAAATCTCATCTTTGCCTTAAGCCCAAAACTGTTTTGACGCTTAATTAAGTCCAACCATTTTAAACGCATAGGAAACTCTTATTCACTCATCTTGCTCATATATGAATAAAATCAATGCACCTCGCTTTGGCGAGCCCACATAAAATTACTCATGTATAAACAAGTGTTTTAATCATGGCATGGCAAAAGGACTTAAAACTTTCTTGAAGGTTCATTACATATAGCATATAACACATTTATGAGCACATAATATAAACATGTTACGCATCAAGTTTAGCCACTAAATTAATCTCCATTAATTCAAGCATGATATTTACGTGTCATTAGTTCCTCTATAATTATGAGGATGAGACTATTTCAACTTCAGTTATTATCTCCAAATCAAGACAACAAGAAGTGCGGTCGAACTAAGCCATTAGGCAATCACAATCCCGCACTAATTCAAGAAACCAAGAAATTAGTCCATGTGGCCGAAATTAAGCAATAGATGGTCTCGATGAACGTAGGCCAATTGCATTCACAATTCCACATGGATCTCCAATCATTGAATCAAGAACTTTGTTTCTCAATTTTAGCAATTATGAACTCTTCATAATTCTAACTTCGTTTTATCTTTGAAACTTTGATTGCGATCAAGTTTGGGAAACACAATCTCGATAAACGCAGATTAGCCATCCAAACATTGAACCAATCTTAGAATCACAAGACTAAAACAAATAGGAAAATCAAACCCCAAAATCCACACACAAACCAACTACCCAAAACCCATTCCAGATCATCAAGTCTGGACTGGTTCTGTTACTGGTTTTGTTGAATTTTTCGAAAAATTCCAGATTCTGTTTTTGACCAAAATCAGACCTTCTGATCCCTTTGTGCGACCGCCCAAATAGGACCTGTGCGGTCGCCCAAAACCGTGCGGCCGCCCAAGCTATTCCGTACGGTCGCCCGTTGCCATCAGAATGTGCAGAATTTTTAAAGTTCGAAAATTTTGTCTCAAAATTGTTTTTTCCCGATTATTAAAACATTGATCCAATCAAATAATTAATAATCAACAATTCTGAATCCACCATAATTTATTTATTGCGATTGAATCGTGCGATTAAAGTTGCAAAACAATAAACCACATAAAATCACATAACACATAAACATCATATATTCCAATATTCATATCATGCAAGGCACATAAACAATTTATATACATATAACATGATCTAGGTATTGAAATAATCAACATGAACGGGGCTCTGATACCACTGTTGGGTTTCGATGTAACATGCGCAGCGGAATTTAGCATTTAAAATTTTGAAACCCAAAGCCCATAGATCCGTTCATATGATTATATCGAATACAACAATATGAATAGAGGAGAAACTAACCCTTGATGACTTTGAATTCTAGCTTTGATCTTGGTGGAGATTTGAAGCTTGATCACGAAGAAAGTAGGAACACGAACTTTGAAGATGATGAGCTTCACCCTCTAGCGGTATCCACACCACGAACGAATATCAAGGAGCTTCTTGATCTTGGTTGCTAGACCAACAATTATGAAACACACTTTCACAATTGATAATGACTATATGGAATTTTAATTGTGTATTATTTTGTTCTTCAATCAAAAGATATCTTGGAACAAAATAAACTCTCTCAAACTCTTTGGAGACTCACAAAATCATTGGTAAAGAGTGCTGGCCGAATTTGGTCTTTTATACACAAGTAGGACCTATTCCAAATAGGAAACTTGTGTCAAAATCCGTCCAAATTCGTTTCCTAATCAAATTAGGAATCAGCCTCCCGACAGCACCGTGCGGCCGCCCAAAGAAGGCTGTGCGGTCGCCCAACTTTGGGCGGTCGCCCGCCTGCCCAGAATTGCTGAAAAATTCCACTTTAGTCCTTTTAAAGATTCGTTCTATTGTGTGTGACCCTCTAGGATTATACTAAGTTGGCAATGGGTTCAAACATGAAACCATAAGATATGATTAGGTTCTAGCAAACCGTCATACCTACCCAAATAATATAACTAGATACAAGTTCGCATTCCTTTTAGAACATGTCACAATCCCTTTGTCCACGATGTCATTGAACACAAGTCATGGTCAACAAGTCAACTTGTCTTTGTTCAATACTTTCTCAATTCTGAATATGTTGATAATCCAAATGACATTGATCCAATCAATTCACTTGAGTCCGGCCGAACATTTCATCAACATCATTCCTACGAGAGGCCCAAGCTTGACATCTCTCCGAAGAGGGACAAATCCATTTAGCTTATTACTATTCCTACTTGAATTCGATTATGCCAATCATTCCCTTTATAACTACCCGGTTAAAGGTAGCGTTTGAATATGTCAAACATAATGTTCATCAAGTGGAAGACTATAATAACTTCATGTCTTAGGATTCGAATGACATAACTAATATGAGATATATGTTCGACATAGACCATGACATAAATCTCATACAGCGGGTCATGTCCAGTGCCTTGTTCCAAACAAGTACCCATAAATCTAACATGATCATCCCATAATCATTTAGCCTTTATACTAGTGCTTAACAAGTACTAGGGACATAGATTATTATAAGTAAACATGAACAACAATAATAATCAAAACATCTCTTTATTGATATGAAATAAATGATAACAATTACAACGTTTATTAAACGTGCCTAGGGCACCACTACCAACATTTCAACCCTGACTTCATTCCCTGGCTCGATTAGCCGTAGTCTAGCTCCGATATGGCTCTTGGACGCCGATCCATCTGTGAATAACTACCAATACTCTGGAGGCTCAAACTGACGATCGTTGGTTGGTGGAGGTGGATCCTGCTCGCTGCTGAATGTTGTCTCTACCACGAAATCAGCCAATGGTTGTGCTTGGAGGGTCTTTCTTGGTTGATAGGAAATGTCGAACTCGGTGAGTTCAATCGACCAATTTAAGAGCCGTCCAGAGCTGTCTGGCTTGTGCAAAATCTTTCCGAGGGGTGCATTAGTGTACACTACTATGGGATGAGCTGAAAAATAGGCCCTCAACATCCGAGCGGCCACCACTAAAGCATAGGCTAACTTTTCGGCATTGAAATACCGAGATTCTACATCATTGATAGATTTGTTAGTATAGAATACCGGCTTGATTCCGTTCTCTTGCCTGGTTAGTACGGCAGCAACTGCTCTATCTATGGCGGCAAGATATACATACAATGTTTCACCCGGAGTTGGGCTGCTGAGTAAAGGGGGACGACTCAAGTAATCCTTTAGTTGGCGGAAGGCTATGGAACATTCTTCGGTCCAATGAAATTCCTTTCCTCTTCGTAAAACCTTGAAGAAGGGCAATGACTTCTCAGCCGACTTGGCTATGAAACGCCCCAATGCTGCTACACGCCCGTTAAACCTTTAGACCTCCTTGACTGAGATCGGTTCTTTCATGTTGAGTATTGCGGATATCTTTTCAGGATTTGCTTCAATACCCCTCCGTGATACCATGAAGCCTAAGAATTTCCCCGTAGTAACACCGAAGACGAATTTGCTCAGGTTAAGTTTCATCTCGTTGGCTCTTAAGTTGACAAAGGTTTCCAGAAGATCTGAGAAGTGGTCTCCATCTTTCGTCTTGATTACCATATTATCAATATACGCTTCCATGTTCTTGCCGAGCTGACTTTTGAAAACTTTGTTAACCATTCTCTGATATGTGGCCCCCGCGTTTTTGAGGTCGAAGGGCATTTTCTTGTAGCAATAAGTTCCCCCACTTGTTTGAAAAGTTGTGCTCTCTATGTCGTGCTCGGCCATTTTGATTTGATAGTAACCTGAGTAAGCGTCCAGGAAGCTGAGCGCCTTGTGTTCGGCTATGGAATCGACGATTTTTTTCTATTCTTGGGAGCGGATAACAATCCTTGGGGCAATGTTTGTTGAGGTCAGTGAAGTCTACGCACATCCTCCACTTCCCGTTGGCCTTCTTGACCATTACCACATTGGCCAAACATGAGGGATAGTAGGCCTCCTTGATGATCCCTGCTCGCAATAGTTTATTCACCTCTTACTTGATGGCCGCCTGTTTGTTGGACGAGAAGACTCTTCGTTTCTGTTTGATCGGCTTTACACTCAGATCCAGACTGAGCTCGTGGACGGCCACTTCCTCCTTGACCCCCCTCATATCCTCGACTTTCCAAGAAAACACTTCAAGACTAGCCTTCAGGAGGGCAAGCAGGTCTTCTCGTTCGTCCGCAGACAACTGCTTTCAATTCTTGATTTTTTGTTCGGGGAACTCGGGATTAATTTCCACCTCCCCGAGTTCTTCGATGGGCTTGAGTTCGGGCCCCTCTCTAAATCGCAAGGTATCCACAATGATGTCTGTAATTTTCTCCACCTTCACCGATTAGGGTGGGAGCTTCATCCCTTATCAAACTGGTGATGCTACGCTTCACTATCTTTAAGTCTCTTTTAATTTCCTCATCCATCTTTATTTCATACACCACGCCGATCAACATTGTCTCCGACGCTTTAATCGCTTTGAAGTCGTTGCCGTCCATAGAGCCTTGTTCATGCTTCTTTTCATCTTCCGCGTTTCCATCAAGTATTCTAGGAATTCTTTAGCTCGGCTCCGTAAACACCCCACTCCGGCTGGAGTAGGGGAAATAGCTTACCACGTCTATGACCATGAACATGACCATTTCCTTGACTTTGTAAGGGGAAGAGCCGAGCTCCACGAGGAGGTTAACAGTCCATTTGACATCCACTTTATGGTTAGTGAATCCTTCTAACCGACTAGCATATGTGGTAAGCATACTATCTGAGAGTTCCATTTCCTTGAAGCACTTATAGTATAAAATATCCTGAGCTACCCCAGTGTCAATCAGAAGTCGGTTTGTTTCGCAATTGTCAATCCTTCCCTCCAAGATGATCGATTTCTCCCTAGCTATTTTGCTCGCTGCCAGCTCGTTTGGTGAGAAGGAAATCGTTGCCCCTTTTTTATTGTTCCATGCTGGTACGAAGGGCACTTTCTTCAAACTGTAAATCTGATTTTTCAGGGCGGTAATTGACAAGCTTCATCTTGGTGAAGTTCCACTTGGTAAAACATGGGTTTGTTCCCAATTACTATATTTGGGCATCCCATGGAGAAGGAAATCTAACGCCTACGTCTGCTGAGAACCGCAATACGGAGATAGGGGGGTCATCATTTGTATCCAACGTTAAAATATTCTCTGCATTTCAACAAGATATCATAGTCTCAAGATTTTAATTTCTTTTGTGGCTAAATGGTTATGGTAGTTTTATTGTTGCAATTTTAAAAATTGTAGCCTTTTATTTTATTGATCTTATTGCAGCAAGAAGAAAATCAAGGCATCACACATACTTTGTTTAATCTTTAACTAAGGACACATGTACGCAAAGATGGTACCTTTGTGGACGGTTATACTAAGAAAATCTGTGTAAGTATATTTTTTGTATATTAGATTTTTTTTTTGTTCATGTGTGTTAATAATGGTATATATGTATTTATTGTTTTTTTGAAGGAGGAGTATAAACGCCAAAGAGAGGAAGCATCCACTGAAGGAGAGTTAACTGTTGAGGAGGAGAATAAACTTTACATGCGAGTTGCTGGTGTAAAGAAACAACGGGTGTATGGTCTCGGTTCAGTTGGTTCATCATTGGCTAGTGATGGTACTAGTAGTGGATCTCACACGCAAAGAGTTGAAGCTGATTTTACGCAATTTAAGAATGAGATGGTAGAGAAGCTGAATAAAAAAAAGAACTATCGGGAAGAAATGGAGAAGAAGCATGATCAAGAGAGAAAAAATTGGGAGGAAAGGGAAAAGAAAACGGACGAGAAGTTGGAGCAAGAGATAAAACGTCGGGAGGAACTAGATAAGAAGCTACAATTTATCATGGATTCTATGGCTGAAAAGGGTTTTCGTTAATCATTGATACTTCAACTTTTTTTTTTTTTGTTAAACTATTACTTAAAATTTGAAACATTCTGAGTTAGACTATGTTTTAACTTGAAATATTATGTGTTATTTTAATTTGAAATAGTCCGTGTTGGTTTTGGTATTTTGGATTTATGTATAGGGGTTCATGAACTAGATGGAAAATACAAAATGAAACAGGTGGAAAAATCAAAAATAATGAATAGATGCCAATTTTTTATAATTTTAACGACGGATCTATCCGTCGCTGTGACGGACAAAATCCCTTGCCATAGCAACAAAATTAACCGACAGACATTCCGTCGCTGTCCCTCGTTGAAATGGTCATCTGTAACCAAATATCTTGGCTCAGTTACAACGGAAATTCCGTCGATAAATCCGTCGACAAATTATGTTAAATTTGTCGTCCCATCAACAAAATTGGCGACGGTTTGTAAACCGGTAGCGACAGATTTCTCCGTCACTATATTACCGACGTACAAAAATTTCGGTCGTTAAGCATTTACCGACGAGGGTTTTAGCGAGGGAGTGTCTCCGTTGACAATCCGTCGTTAAACATATTTACCGACGGATTTTTAAAATTTAACGACGGATTTTTCCGTCGCTAAAATCTGTTTTTCTTGTAGTGATAAGGTTTCAGAAAAGATCACGTTTAAGAGAAAGGGAAGGATACAATGTTGTCGGCAAGGCAATGGAGATAATCGTCTTGGCACTTGGCCAGATAAAAATTTAGTAACCACATCTGCAAGGCTTAGCGACTGAACTTGGAGTAGTTAAGAAAGATGGTTGTTTGAGCAGAGAGCTTGTTAATGAAGGAGGCGATGCACATAAAAAAGGTCTGACCAGGGATATATAAAGAAAGAGAGAGAGAGAGAGAGAGAGAGAGAGAGAGATAGAGTTCTATTTGCAGAACAAAGAAGAGCACGAAAAGGCGTGGTGACTAGAGGAGAGGGAGGTAGTAGGCAGGGAAGACGATAAAGGAGGGGGGGGGGTGGAGATGAATTTGGACCATGGATATAATATTTTTCTTTCCTTTAAATTGCTTTGGGTTGTGATGTTTTACAACTTATATATATTTTTTGAATTTGTTTTAATCATCATGTTTTAAATACTGCCGCTGTCCCAGAAAGATAGTCTCATTTTAACTTTTTATGGTCAACAAAAATAAACTTTGACTGAACATTGGTGTCAATTTAATGATCACAATGAAATTCTATTTTTTTTATTGATAAATCACTTAATGATTTATCAATTACAAACTTTAGAATTTCACTAGAATGATTAGATTGTCCCCAATAGTTGGTCAAAGTTTATTTATGTTGATCATAAAAATCAAAATAACACTATCTTTCTGAGACGGATGTAGTATTATTTTAATTGCCTTCTTTCCACCATTGATGATTTTAGTCCAATTGGATTGCTATATTCATGTAAATTTCTTTCCTCAATGAATGAAAATTAAATCTTTATCCTAGCCGCAACGCTTTCCTTTGTCTATAGATGTATTTGGTGTTTCTACATTTATCATCGTTTCAAGCGTAGCGTTTCTATCTATAAAGATTCTTCTTTTCAAATTATCGTTACGATAAATAACGATGCATCTTTAGATGATGTCACCAATGGAGCGAGTCTTGACATGATCATTCGAGATGAGGTAGGTTATTTTCTTAAGAAAATACGCGTGTGTTAGACTCGAAAAATAACTACGTTTACTATAACTTTTACTGTTACCAAAAGCAAAAAAAAAAAAAAAAAAAAAAATCTCCAAAAGCCATTTTCGTCCCAACAAACGTAGCATAAGAACATTCACCTTGGTCGGTCGACGTTCAAGAGGGGTTTACTCAAACTGAAACCCCAAAACTGACATGGAGAGAAGTCGCGTTCGTCTTTGCAGACTCTTCACCGCCTCCATTTCCCTTTTCTTCTCCCTCAATTTCCATGTCTCCTCCTCTTTTTCTTCTCACATTCCTCTAGGAATCCATCCGCTAGGTATGCATATATAAATCACACTCAACCTTTTTAACACACAATTATCAACTGATTTTGATTTTTTTTGATAGATGAAAAGTATTTTGCGTCGGAGCTAATCAAATGTAAGGACGAATCGAATTCCTTCACCAGAGATCGTATCAACGACGAATTTTGCGACTGTGTTGATGGCACAGATGAGCCTGGTCAGTTCCCACTACCATTCTCTGAATTTAATTGATCCGCTATTATTCACTTGTACCTTAAATTGAACTAAACTTACGTTAATTTTATGGAATGTGAATCTTTCATTGAGAAGATGAAAAGGGAAAGTGGGACTTTTTTTGTATGAAGGAGTATAATTTTTGGTGATAAGTAGGAATTTCTTACACGGGTCTGTGGAAGCATTTAATATTCTGATGTAGATGTTTGTTTGCTAAGTACATATAAATTTAATGTTTAATGTAACTGACGAGTAAGGAACAGTTTCAAGCAAAATTATGATGCAGGGGCGGAAGCCATAAAACACTATAAATCTGTTGATTGTAAGAAGTAATACCGGAAGAATAACCTATCAATTCAAAGAATACTGGGAAATTGGCAATCAAATGGGACCAATCTGTTGAGATTTTGGTTCAAATTCTAATTCTAGTTGGATTGTTAAAATCACGTGGGGGATTCTATTTCCTAGTTGTACAAGGAGTGGAATAGTTGTTTCCTAATGCAATTAGGTATGATTTCCGTGAGTCCTTATGGGTGAAGGACAAATTGAGCCAGGTGACATTCCTAATTGTAATAGGAAAGAGTTTTGTTGTGGCCTATATAAATATATAAAAGGGTATAAGTGCTACAATTTTAGGTGTGTCGTGGTGGTACTAAGAGGGGCTCCCTTAGAGAAGGGATCATTTTAGCAAAGTGTACAGTCATGACTCATGAGTGAGTTGTATATTGTTTGCGTGTGTATTCATGAATATTGGGAAGTATGAGGATACCTCTGTTCTTGTAATACAGTACGTTTGGGTGAGTGGGGAGTCTTTGCGAGTTTCTTGATTAAAACTTGCGTTTTTGTAATTCTATGATGGTGCAGTGAAATTCGTTGATTGGTTGGTGGATGTAGCCCATAGAAGGGTGAACCATGTCAAATCTTGTGTTATTTATTTTTCTTTTTATCTTGTGTGCTTGTCCAAATTAATGGTGTTTGTTGTATAAACTAAATTTGTTGAGGATCCGCTTCTGCTTGCCCCTCACAAGTGACACCTGAGGCAGCGCAGTCACGGTTCTAACAACCGGTATCAGAGCCATGGTTCGCAGATGGACCCGACACAGTGGACCACGTGTGTGTGAAGTGTGGATTTCCCACTGTGTGACTTTGCGAATGAAGAGTTTTGTGTCGAAAGTCTTTCTGATATTGGTGATCAGACGGGGTGTCCTGCAGGCGGTGGATAGCAACGGTACAAGTTTCACTAAAGGTACTTGGTTTAAGTGGAGGTTTGTTAGGGCGTCAACCCAAATCCCACATCGGCAAATGAAAGAAGCATTGCTTAGTATATAAAGAGTCCACACACTCATTAGTATGAGGCCTTGTAGGAGATGCTCAAAAACAAATCCGTGCGGGCTAGGCCCAAAGCGGACATTATCATACTAATATGGAGTGGTGGGGTGGTCGTGACAGTAATACCGGGAGAATAACCTTCAATAACCTATCCATTCAAAGAATACCGGGAAATTGACATCCAAAAGGGACAAATCAACTCATTGGAATGTTTTCTTTTCCAAGGTGATATATGTTGGAATAGAGGACCAACCGGGAACTAGCGAGCGGAGCAGAGAAGGAAATCACGTCGGAGGGACTGATGTTCTGGGCGACCGCCCAGGGTCATGGTGGGCGACCGCCCACTTTATCAGAAGGTTCATCAGTGCGGAGTTTGGTCTGGGCGACCGCCCAAGGGCATTGTGGGCGACCGCCCATGTGTCGGGGTAAGTCTGGGCTGAGCCAATTTTTAGGCCAGATTTCGGGTTTATTTGTCCGTCTAGGGTTAGGGTTTCATTCTAGGATACCAATACAAGTAAAGTTTCGCCCATAAACTCATTGTAACTCAGATTTAACATATTATAGTGCAAGATCCTGGCTTGGTAGTGCCCCCAGACGCAGTCAAACATATTGACGAACTGGGTAAACAATTTTTTGTGTTCCTTTGTCTTTTGCTTTGCTTTATTATTTCTTGTGCTTGTTTGTGGTGCGGTGATTTCTTGCGATTTGCTTGGGTCTTGGGAGGGCTATTCTACAACAACTGGTATCAGAGCTCCGGTTGAACGATCAGGGTTTATCGGGCGATTCGGGTTTATTAAGCAATCAAGAATGGGCAAGGATAAACAAGCGGTGGAGAAATTCGATGGGTCTGACTATGGGTTTTGGAAGATGCAAATAGAGGATCTCTTGTACAACAAAGATCTCTATAAGCCCTTAACAAGAGTCAAGCCGGAAAGCGAAAAACAGGAAGATTGAGATCTTATGGATCGGAAGGCCCTAGGGGTGGTTCGATCTACTTTGTCATAGTGGATCGCGAAGATTACCAAGAAGGCGAAAACCACCAAGGAGCTATTGGATTATCTTACTGAGAGATTTGAAACTCCATCTGCTGCAAATAAGGTTGATTTGATACGCAAGATGGGTAATCTCAAGATGCAAGAGGGAGGATCCATAGCCAAACACATCGATGAGTTTATGGATGTTATAGACTCATTGGCGGCGTTGGATATTACGTTTGGGGATGAGGTTCATGCTTGTCAATTGCTAGCATCCTTACCAGGAAGTTGGAGCGGAACGGTGACGGCGTTAAATGCTTCAGCGGGTAAGAATAAATTGAAGTATGATGATGTTAAGGACTTTCTTTTAGGTGAGGAAAATCGTATGAAGAAGTTGGGGACACCATCTACTTCGGGATCGGCTTTAGCTACAACTAGCAGGGGAAAACCGGGTACTAGCAACAAGGGGAGAACTGAATCAAAGGAAAACGTAGGAGGTGGTGAGTACAGGCCTAGGGAGAACAAGAATGTACCAAGGGTTGCCAAGGGATCGGTTCAGTGCTATCATTGTAAGGAGTTAGGACACTACAAGAGGGATTGTCCCATGCGAGGGGATAAATCGGCGAATGTGGTAACTGGGGGTGAAGATGTACTGGTTCTAAGTGTTAGTAGTGCGCTAGAATCATGGGTGCTGGATTCGGGGGCATCATTCCACTCATGCGGGCATGCAAAGGAGATGGAAAATTATACGTCCGGTGATTTCGGAAAGGTCTATCTGGCGGATGTCGAGCCTTTAGAAATCAAGGGGAAGGGGGATGTCAGAATAGGAGCATCGGACGGGAAGGTCTTACATCTACACGGGGTCAGACACATTCCGGGTTTGAAAAAGAACCTGTTATCAGTTGGGCAGTTGGATGAAGAAGGTTACAAGGTAACTTTTGGCTGCAGAAACTGGGTTATTACCAAGGAGGATTCAAAGATCGCTCGGGGCAATAAGGAGGGGACATTGTATTTGGCGAATAACACCAAAGATAGTATCGCGGTGGCGTCAGCCAAGGGTGATACGGATTTGTGGCACTGTCGATTGGGTCACATGAGTGAGAAGGGGATGAAAGTACTTTGCTCAAAGGGATTACTACCGGGTCTGAAGACAGTCAACGTGGGGATCTGCGAAGATTGTGTGTTTGGCAAACAGGCGAGAAGCAACTTCTCGAGGACAGGTAGGGATTTGAGGGAAGCAAAGTTGGAATTGGTTCACACAGATTTGTGGGGGCCGGCCCCGGTTACTTATCTAGGTGGTGCGTCATATTACATGTCGTTTATTGATGATTCGACAAGGAAGGTCTGGGTTTATTTCTTGAAATACAAAGATGAGGCATTCGAGGTGTTTAAGAAATGGAAGGCCTTGGTGGAGAATCAGACGGGACTTAAGCTCAAAAGCTTGAGGTCAGACAATGGTGGGGAGTATGAACTCGGGGAGTTCAAGGAATATTGTGCAGCGAATGGCATTCGTATGGTGAAGACACCAAAGGGCACACCTCAACACAACGGGGTAGCAGAGAAGATGAACAGGACATTGAACGAGCGGGCTAGAAGTATGAGGTTGAAGTGTGGACTTCCGAAGACGTTCTGGGCATATGCAGTTGGCACAGCGTCTTTCTTGATCAATAGGGGACCATCGGTACCATTGGGGAATGAAATTCCAGAGGAAGCATGGAGTGGCAAGCAGGTAAATTTGTCCTTTCTTCGCATATTTGGCTGCGTTTCATATGTTCATATTGATTCTGCTGATAGAACTAAATTGGATGCTAAATCTGTAAAGTGTACTTTTATTGGTTATGGTGGGGATGACTTCGTGTATAAGTTTTGGGATGACCAAAATCATAAGGTTATTCGTAGTCGGGATATTCAATGAACAGGTTTTGTACAAGGACAGAAAAGGGGCATCTGATGGGATTAGTTCGGAGCCAGAGGTTGTTGAGGTAGATATTCCAGACTCGGGTGGGAGCAGGACGGTTCATGATGACCATGATCAGGGGGTCACTGAAGATGAACCACATACTCCATGACCGGATATTCTGCTGCGCAGATCCAGCAGATTGCGTGGATCTCCTGATAGGTATTCTCCTTCGAATTACTATTTGTTGTTAACAGATAGTGGTGAACCGGAGTGTTATGCGGAGGCTGTTCGTAATGCACTTGGTGATAAGTAGAAAGCTGCGATGGATGATGAGATGGACTCATTAAATGCCAATGAAACTTGGGAGTTGATTAAACTGCCTAAGGGGAAGAAGGCATTGCATAACAAGTGGGTTTACAGGATCAAGGAGGAAGCAAACGGTAGTAAGCGTTACAAGGCAAGGTTGGTTGTAAAGGGGTTTCAACAAAAGTATGGTATTGACTACACCGAGGTCTTCACTCCTGTTGTGAAGATGACCACTATCAGAATGGTTCTGGGGATAGTAGTGGCAGATAACTTGTTGCTGGAACAAATGGATGTAAAGACGACCTTTCTTCATGGGGATTTGAAGAAGAAATTTACATGGTACAACCAGAGGGATACTTGTCTAAGGGTAACTAGGAACTGGTTTGCAGATTGACTAAGAGCTTGTATGGCCTTAAACAAGCTCCTAGGCAGTGGTACAGGAAGTTTGATGGATTCATGCATGACATTGATTTTATCAGATGTGAGGCGGATCCATACTTGTCAAAGGCGTCGCCCGCCTCGCCTTTTTGGGCGCCTCAGAGGTTTCTCGCCTCAGAAATTCAAGGCAGGCGGACGACAGCCTTTCTTCACCGGGCGTCGCCTTTTTGACTAAGGCGCGAGGCGAGGCAGGCGTCGCCTTGTTGTCAAGGCGTACAAGGGTTAATTTTAGTTAACCTACGTCGTTTTGAGTGAAGCCGGTAGGTTTTCCAAATGCCCTAGCTTCGAAATCGACAACAATCAAAGGCGAAGAGAAGAGAATTGAAGGGTTAAGGTCGCGACCTGAAGACGACGCACCCTTCCACCTCTCCGACTAGCGACGGCGACGACGAAGGCGACGGCGACAGAGAAGGCGACTGCGACGGAGAAGGCGACGTGCGACCGTGCGACGCGAGAATCAGGTGATTTTTTTCTTGAATTTTCAAATTGTTTACACGATTTCTTGATTTTTTTTTGTTCTGTTTCCAATTTTATGTTTCTCCCCTGTCTCGAATTTTCAAATTGTACACGATTTGTTGATTTTTTTTGATCTGTTTCCAATTTTATGTTTATCCCCTGTTGGTCCTTGCTTTTATGGTTTTAATTTTTTAAACTTGTTTTTTTGGCTTGTTTCAGACACACTACTCACAATTTTTATTGCACTTTCTAAAACTTGTATGGTACTTGTTTTGTTGATTTGAACCATTGAACGTCGCATTCATGCGCCTTTTGTCTAGAAACTTCATGTTTATTTCACTTTCTCAAGTTCATAACATGTTTTAAGCTTTGTGTATATGTTACATACATATTGATATTTTTTTTCTATTTTGTAACTATTTTTTTCTGTTTTTTTAGGTTTTGGTCGCCTTTTTGCCGCCCGCCTCTCGCCTCACCTTTCGCCTTGTTCAGGTACGTCTCGCCCGCCTCTCGCCTTTCGCCTTTGACAAGTATGGGCGGATCATTATTGCTACTTCAAGAACACTGACAGGGTACATAATCTTGCTATTATATGTGGATGACATGCTAATAGCGGGCTCTAGTAGTAGAGAGGTAAACAGATTGAAGGCACAGTTGTCAGAGCGGTTCGAGATGAAGGATTTGGGGGAGGCCAGAAAAATCTTGGGCATGCGGATTGACCGGGATAGGGAGTCGGGTAAGTTGGTTCTTTCACAAGCAGAGTACGTCGAGAAGGTCTTGGCAAGATTTTCCATGGAAGAGGCAAAGCCAACAGGTACACCGTTGGGTATGCACTTTAAGCTATCCGAAAAAGATTCACCTAAGGGCAAGGAGGAGCGTGACAAGATGGGTAAGACTCCATATGCTTCGGCGGTGGGGAATCTAATGTATGCTATGGTGTGTACAAGGCCGGACATTGCACATGCGGTGGGAGTAGTTAGCCGGTACATGGGCAATCCAGGAAAGCAACATTGGGAAGCGGTTAAATGGATCCTTCGTTACTTAAAGGGTACTGCTGGTAAGGCTCTATGTTTCTCAAGCAAGGATGTCATGTTAGCGGGTTATGTCGATGCGGATTTGGCATCAAGTGATCTTGATAAGAGGAGAAGTACTACGGGCTATGTGTTTACATTGGGTGGTACGGCAATCTCCTGGGCTTCTAAATTGCAGAAGATCGTGGCTCAGTCTACTGCGGAAGCAGAATATGTGGCAGTGACAGAGGCAAGCAAAGAGATGGTATGGTTGCAGAACTTCTTGGGTGAACTTGAGAAGACGCGAATTGGTAATGCTCTCTATAGTGACAGTCAGAGTGCAATTCATCTAGCAAAGAATCAAGCGTTTCATTCTAGGACGAAGCACATCGAGCTGAGGTTTCATTACATCAGACATCTCTTGGAGAGGAAGATATTAAGGCTGGAGAAGATTCAAGGATCGGAGAACCCGGCTGACATGTTGACAAAGGTTGTAAACCTTGAAAAGTTGAAGCTATGCATAGCTTCAACGGGGCTTGGAGAATAGGAGAGGAGGACGGCACTACCATGATCGAGGTGAGCACTAGGATGGCACTAAGGATGAGTTGGAGAACGAATACGGGGCTTATATGCGGTTGATCTCTAGGTGGGAGATTGTTGGAATAGAGGACCAACCGGGAACTAGCGAGCGGAGTAGAGAAGGAAATCATGTCGGAGGGACTGATGTTCTAGGCGACCGCCCAGGGTCATGGTGGGCGACCGCCCACTTTATCAGAAGGTTCATCAGTGCGGAGTTTGGTCTGGGCGACCGCTCAAGGGCATTGTGGGTGACCACCCACGTGTCGGGGCAAGTTTGGGCTGAGCCGATTTTTAGGCTAGATTTCGGGTTTATTTGTCCGTCTAGGGTTAGGGTTTCATTCTAGGATACCAATATAAGTAAAGTTTCGCCCCTAAACTCATTGTAACTCAGATTTAACATATTATAGTGCAAGATCCTGGCTTGGTAGTGCCCCCAGACGTAGTCAAACATATTGACGAACTGGGTAAACAATTTCTTGTGTTCCTTTGTCTTTTGCTTTGCTTTATTATTTCTTGTGCTTGTTTGTGGTGCGGTGATTTCTTGCGATTTGCTTGGGTGTTCGGAGGGCTATTCTACAACAATATAGAAGTTTTTCTAGTTTTGGTACATTTTTTTTAGTGAATGATTTTTGAACTCCCTTTCAATTTTTTTGTCCATGGCTGAACCTATATAATCCTAATTGGTCCAACTTGAAGATCTTTTGTAGATATTTCTCTATTTCCATTTAGAGAACTTTACCCCTTTCTTCATACCTTAGGGATGTTGCTATTTAACTGTAAGCTTCATTTTCCCTAACTTCATTTAGGGTTAGTCCTTGTACACCCTAGAGGATGCGATCTTGCAAAGTAAGATAATGATAAAGAGATGTTCCCACAAGAACAGGTGAATTTCAGCTGCAAGTACTGAAATTATGACTCTTAATATCAAGTCAAGCAATGGATCAAGTGATGGAATTAATATCTGAATCAACTAATTGAAGATACAAGAGAATGGAATGGAATCTATGATGAACACGAGGTCAATCCTAACATAGCACGAGTAGAAATGACAGCCAATCACAAACGAAGATGAATATATGAACTAATCAGCTACTCACCGATCACTGAATGCATGACCAACTTTTGATTTGAGTGTCACTTTTGAAACAAGAGCAAATTTGAAATTTTCTTGAACATTCATTTTGGGACAAAAAGGGAGTAGTAAATTTGGAATATGATATTTGTTAAAGATGAATTTAGTAAATTTCTTAAAAATAGACATTCATTTAGAGACTTTTTTCCCCCTGAAAAGTAAAATTTATTTATTCATTTGAGGACAGAGGGAGTATCAAATATTAATGGAATACTACGAACATATTCGTTTGATGTGCATTCAATCAGGAACCCACAATAGGCAGAAAGATATAGGCATATAGCAAATACAGAATTAAGGAGATAGATTAAAGTTTGGAAAAGAGAAGTGATATACTCCCTCCGTCCCACCTCACTTGAGACCTAAGATGTGGGCACAATAACTAAGGAAAATGAATAAAATAAGGAAAATGTGTGGTAGAAAATGAAGAGAGAGAATGAGTGAGGTAAATAGTAGTGTTGGTTGAATAAATTGAGTGGTGTAATATGAAGAGAGAGAATGAGTGTTGGGGTAGATTCAATATAAAATTATTAAAAGTTGGCTATTTTGGGGAGGTCTCAAGTGAGCTGGGACGGACCAAAATGGAAATAAGTCTCAAATGAGCTGGGACGGAGGGAGTATAGTTTAGGGAGGGGGAGTTGGGAGGAGATAATAGAATAGAGGGATAAATAATTTAAACCTAACAGAAATGTTATCTCTCTCTGTACCTTTCGACAACCCCTACAAGTTTCATAAGTTGCGAACCACCAGCTTTTTCACGGGGATATGCATCCAAGTCAGTGTGCCCAGGCACCCCATCATCCTGAAGTTGCACTTTCTGAATATATGAAAATCTGGGGAGGTGGCAGCTAGGCTCTCCTGGCCGGTTCCTAGACTGTAGATTCTCCTTTTTTGCTTCAACTGCTGTGGAGGGGAAATTCATACGTAAAATGCCAAAATTTATCCTTTCTTCTCATTTCCAACATGTCCAAATCATCATCATTATGCTTAGATCCATGGGAATTATGCCAGAATTTATACAAATGCCCGACATCTTTTAAAACAACATGAAAGCACACAATCAAACATGTTAGCAACTCCAAAACAACACTATACCCTGTTTAAAGGCCTAGAATGATTGTATAAATTTCATTCTTGAAATAAAAGCGAGTTATTTTGGTTGCTGATAACGGTTTTCTAAGGCAATAACTTATTACAACAACAACAACAACAACAGAGCTTTGGTCCCCATAAGGCAATAACTGATTACTTGTATTATTTGAGTTTTTGAAGTATAACTCTTCAAATTGGATGTGAGGAGAATATTTTTTATTAGTCCTGGTACACTTTCCTTGACCTGAAATTAATTCGAAGTCGAGGACCAGCGAAAGGGTAAAGGTTAGTAAGGAGCCACATCTGGAGTTGATGAGAAACATCTCATGATCCTTGGTTTCTAAGTTGGTTTGTCTTTGATTTCATGTTACTTTTCGTCGGTAATCTACGAAATCTTCCAGAAGTGAATGCAATTTTTTTGGCCGCAAAACTACATTACAACTATTTACAAGTATTAGGATTGGTGCAAGAGAAAAAGGCATGAAATTCTTCTAGGAAAAGAAGAACCAGGTTCAGACTTACGGTTAGGGATGGGTGATAACTCTTCTTTTCTTCTTTGTACTTTCTGTGCATGCATGTCAAAGATAGTAGTTCAGGATAAGAATATTATCTCTTTATGTTTCTGTGCTCGTTTAAAATATAGATGCTTGTTAAGACCATTATTATCGTTTATAGTTTTAAATTATATGCGTTATGTATGTCTATTTGATATGAGCAAGTCATGATTTTTGTTTTTGGAATTTGTAGGAACTTCAGCTTGCCCAGCTGGTAAGTTTTATTGCAGGAATGTTGGAAGTACACCACGGTTTTTGTTCTCTTCTCGGGTAAACGACCATATTTGTGGTATGCTTTCTATCACATTAGTTTCTAGCCTTTCTTATGCAAGGTTATATAAGCATGCCTTGTCTTGATAGCTATAGGGCCGTCAAACGAGTCAAGTTATTCGATATTCAACTCGAACTCGAATCGAAAAAGTCGACTCATTTGTCTATTTGAGTCGAGTTTGATGTGATTTTAGTATTCATTGGAAATCCGAGTCGAGCCAAGTTAACTCGCAACTATTCAGATATTCAAAACTTAAACCGAATTCAACTTGACTAAGGAATATTCAAATTCAGACTACGTTCTTTATTTTCAATTTCCAGAATATAAAAATAGATATTCCCTCCGTCCCAATTTAACGGTCTTACTTTCCTTTTCGTTTTTTTTCCAATTTAAGGTTCTTACATTGCTTTATTCCATAAATGGCAAATGAACAGTGTTTTGGACAACTTTGTCCTCATGAATTTGTAGAATTATAAAAGCACCGTTGCTTACCTAGCCTACACCCACTTGATTTTTTAGTAGTGTTTTGGACAATTATGTCCTCAGCTCACTATAACTATTTATGTATTGGTTCCATAATAAACGTGCAAAGTCAAACTAAAAACTTTAAATTGGGACGGAAGGAGTATTAGTTTATAATACTCAGTATCTAAGCTTTTGGGGAAAATAATAATTAAATAGGAGTGATAATTCTAATACTAATACAAAAACTATTAACACATTTACTTTTGTTGCTATCTTATTAATGAGTTTATTGTTACAAAGAGTGGAGAAGTGATAAGATAGCGAGGGTTATGGGGAGGCATAAGAAAACATGGATTTGGGTGACTTAAGGCAATATGGGTCTACTTGGGATTGAAGAAAATATGGCATAGAAGAGAATGAAGTGGTAGCGAAAATTCATGTGGATTATGAGATTTGATTTTTTTTCTATTTGTTTTCCCTTTCATTTTTTTTTTTTTTGCTTTTTCAAAATTTTCTTCCCACCCATATTTTCTTGTAGCTTTCACAATGTTTTTTTTTTTTTTTTTTACTTTTGTTTTCCCGCTCTCATATGATGATTCATGTTAGCCGATCCCAAATCATTTTAGGACTAAGGCTTTGTTGTTGTTGTTGTACTCAGGAATGTATATTTGAGTCAATTTCAGTAATACAAATGATATTCATTAAATATTCTACTCGAAGACGTGTTCCCTTTCAACGTATTTGAGTCGAGTTCGATAAGCCATTATTCGACTTGAGCCGATTCGATAACAACCCTAGATAATACATTTTTTGTTCTTTCCAACTTTTAACATCACTACCCACTTCTGGTTTGGGATATTATCTTTTTTCATATCATTTAGGTTTCATTAGCTATACATAATGCTTGTACTATGGTGAAAGTTTCTATGGACATTTGTGAAAGATATGTTTCAAGGTATTTCTTTTAAGTGTGATTATTACTCCCTTCGTCCCGGAAGATAGTCCCATTCGACTTTTTTTTTTGTCAATACAAGTGAAATATTGACCTAATATATATTGTCAATCAGATCACTCAAATGAATTTCTAAAAATTGTAATTGATAAACCACTTAATGATTTACTCCCTCAGTCTCATATTTTTTTGGCCATTTTTGATTTTTGATGGTCAACAGTAGTGAACTTTGACTAAATAGTAAGATTAATCTAATCACCCTAATTAAAATTTTAAAAATGTTATTGATAAATACTGAGTGCTTTACCAATAACATTTTTTTATAATTTTATAATAATAATTAGATTGACATTAATGATTGATCAAAATTCACTTGTGTTGTTGACCATTAAAAATGAAAAGTGGCCAAAATAAATGAGACGGAGGGAGTATCAGTTAAGTGAAAATTAGTGTTGGATTGGTTGGGTATACAACTGTGAGAGACTTTACTACATTGTATGGCCTTGCGGGTCCCTGATTAATTAAAACCTGTTTGTCTAGTATTTCATCCTCGAGGGTGTTGGCTCGTTATCGTACCTTTCTTAAAGATGTCATTGACAGGAAGCATGACTTACCTGAGGATAAGTAGTGCTTTAACTTCACTATTTGACTAGTTGTTTTGAACACCACGTTAAGGTGTTTTAAATTTTGTTTGAGGAATACCCCGTCTGTCCGACTGAAATTAGGACATTTTGCTATTTTGGGTGTCCCACTCGAAATAGGACAACCCCAAAATGGAAACGTTTTATCTAATGGGACCCACTTTCACACTCACAACATCGTTCCACTTATTATTTCTTACCCCACTTTCTCTCTCCTATTTCACTTTTCATGCTCACAATACCTACTCCACTGACACTTTTCCTTAATCTCCGTGCCTTTCCCAAAAATCCTATTTCGAGTGGGACGGAGGCGTTAGGAAGTTATAAAGCTGAGTTGAATTCTCTACATATGAAATTAAGATAATTATCTTTTCTTGTAGTGGGTATGTACAAACTTGGACGGAGAAAAATAAGTTTGATTGGAGTGTTGACTTTAGGTGCAATCAGAATGTTTCCTTGTCTACATTTAATGGAGTTTAAGTTTTTCATGTTGTGATTTAAGTTTTGGGTAGACTAATTAAAGTGGCCTTGCTTATTTGGAACAAAGTCGGCAAAGTGAATAATATGTGGAGGGCAATATTGACTTATGGAGACAATTGGACTGACTTGTGCAACTGTATATGTTGGTATTTGATACTCTTTGCATTGGTAGTAGTACTATAATTATAGTAATATTTTGGGCTTATACTGAAAGTTAACAAGTAATTTCATTTTTGTTCATAATTTTTCTTCTTTTTATATTTTAATGAATCTAAGCAATGAGAAAATCTTAAAAACATTGTATATTTATTGATACGTGCTCTTGAAAATTCAAAATGTTCTACCCCTTGCAGATACTTTTCTAGTATTGTTCTCATAGAAGTTGAGATCTCGAGAGGGGATCCAGAAATCGGATATACTATAATGCATGGGAATGTAGGCTCCTTTTTTGGATGTCTATGACGTTGAATCCGCAACCAAGTTGATTGATCAAAGGATGAAATAGCTTGTGTCCTGAACTCCTGATTCTCAGCTCTTAAAAAAGACTTTTAAGAAAGAACATAAAATGTCTCGTGTCCTGAGGCCTAATTGATACTCTTTCTGTCCCGTAATAAATGTCGCATTTCTGAATAAGGAAAGTGTCTGGCTGCAATTTTAACACCTTCCTTAAAAACATTGACAAGTCAAATGCAGACATTTATTATGGGACGGAGGGAGTAATACTTCAGGATAGGGAGCTCATCTTCTTTTGTCCCAAACTCTAGCTAAACCATTTACTCTCACTCTTAGCTAAAATATGGGCTTGTCTGGTCCAGTAAATAAAACCAAAAGACGAGAAGGTAAGAAGCAATTTTATAGACTTATCAATTCAAGTTTATTCTCATTTTGTAGATTGTTGTGATGGGAGTGATGAAAATGATGGCAGCATCAATTGTCCTAATACATGCGTAATGGGTGGGAATATTGCATACAAGACAACTATTTATGGTTCGAGAAACAGCCACCACAGTTCAGTTGGTACCAAACCAAGGAAAAATAGGCTTGATGGAGATGACGTGGTCCAGAAAATTCAAGGTAATCATTTTATTAAAACAATTTTTATGCATCTGGAAAACAAAAAACACATCGGAATTATCAGTTATGACATGGAGGGTTGTTAATTCCAGGTCTGAAGGTTGTGACAGTAATTCAGGTGGTTCTGGTGACAATCGTGGTATTATTTTTCTGCTTATTTCGTCGGCGTGTCAAATCTAGAAGACGACATTTTCGTTGACCATATTTACTTTCACTTCTATTCCCATCTTGGTTATTCAGCACATGTTTTTTCTGCCTATTCTTCCGCTTCATGGTTCCTGTAGTGGGTGTTTACAACACGTTATGTACTCCCCCCGTCCCGGAAAGATAGCTCCATTTGAATTTTTATGGTCAACACAAGTGAAGTTTGACCAAACATAAATGTGAATCTATTCATCCTAGTGAAATTCTAGGAATTGTTATTGCGAAATCACTTAATGATTTCAATAGCAATATCTTGGAATTTCACTAGGGTGAATATATTGGCATTAATATTTGGTCAAAGTTCACTTGCGTTGACTATCAAAAGTCATTGGGAATATCCCTCTGAAACGGAGGTAGTATTAAAAGCAAGGATTACCTGCGTGGAAGTGCACGTGTTGTACTCTTAAAGTTTCCTCCTTTTGGCGACAAAGTCTAATTTCATTTAGTCTAGAAACTACATTGCTCGAGATGGTTATATGCGATAGTGTCAAACTGAGTAAAAATTCCAATGGATTTGTGTATTAATGTATATGAAATTCATACACTTTTGTGTAGATGATCCATTTCTGCGTATATTTTTGTAACCACTGTCAAACAAAAAAGAGAAATAGAACTATCATTTTCTGGGACGGAGGGAGTATCGTATAGTGCTAACATTCTGTGGCTCTAAATTGTAGGGCTGATGTCATGTTGAGAATATGAATAGATCTAAGCCGTTGAATCAATCATTGTAGTTGACTTTTGATGAGTCAATGTAAGTTTTGTGGATCTGAAGTTGCTTAGTTATAGTGGCTCACATGAAGATGCATATATTTATATATTTTGGCATAATTATGGATGTATGTATGTATTGTGAATATGAGCTGGTGCTGCATAGGGATAGCTTTTTAGCATGTTGCATGACAATGAATAATGTCATTCATTCATATATAGGAGAAACAATTATTGATCCACTTACATGTGCATGTGATCATGGAGTCAAGAGAAATGTTAAAAGAGTAGTATAGGCTACCCTAAGGGCTTAATTTGTTTGAGGGGTTGACTAAAAGGGGAGGTTGCATTTGGTATGCAATGCTATTTTTATAAGCCTTGAAACCTAAAAATTATAGGTGGAGGGAGGGAGGGAGGTAGTCAAATCTAGAGTTCTACAAATCTTCCCCAACCATGATTAGGGCAATTAGGCTTGTCAAAGCTACTTGCATTGCATTTGGTATGCAATGCAATGATTTTTTTCATTACGGCGTCAAAAAAAAAAAAAAAAAAAAAAAACTAACGGGGGATTGTTGACGTGAGAACAATATCATTGCCACACCATCAAAATCATAGTCAATGATGAGTGTTACCGATAAAATGATAAAATATGGAGAACCAAAATATATACTGTATTCTGTATTATCGTCTCAAAGTTTACGAAACTAGAAGAATCATATTTATACTTACAACATATGAATCTTAATTCTAATAAATACTTATTCTAATAACAATCTAATGCTAAATATAAAGAATCTTAACTTAGGTTACTATTCTAAGTTGACTAGGTAACTGAGTATTATCCTAAGTTGGCTCAATTACAATCACCAACTTAAATAACTTTTCTTAATATCATCCTCCCTCAAGTTTTAAAAACTACAACGTAGATTTTCAACTTGCTAAAAAGAAAATAAAAAGTTGGACTAAATAATAATAATAATAATAATAATAATAATAATAATAATAATAATAATAATAATAATAATAATAATAATAATAATAATAATAATAATAATGACGCAGCGTAAGCACTAAAAAAAGAGACCACAGATTACAATCTGAAAATACTATATATTTATTAGTCAAAAGTTGCCCTTCATCATCAGCATAGAGGGGTTTATATAGGGACTAATCTTAGAAATACATGAATAAAGACTTGGGTATCTAAACAGACTCGTACAAATTATCTAGACATTCAGATTATTCAGACCATCAAGACTAACCAGCATTCATACCCCCTTGACATTCAGTTTATCTAGGCCTTCTAATTAATATTCACTAGACTAGAAACAGCCTCTGCATCAGTCTCCTCCACTTGTAGAAAACTCGTCCTCGAGTTAGACTTAGGCTCCTGCTCGGGCTCCGGGTATAGAGGTTCATCGGAAGAGTAAAACGGGGACAAATCAGCAACATTAAAAGTATTTGAAATGCCCATACTCTTAGGAAGATCAATAACATAAGCATTATTGTTGATCTTTGTTTTGACAACATATGGTCCATACTTCTTGGGCTGAAGCTTACTGTAAGTGCCAGTGGGAAATCTCTCTCGCCTCAGGAACACCATCACCTGATCCCCGACTGAAAAAACATGACGTCTCCGATGCTTATCTGCAGCTCTTTTGTATCTCTTGTTTACGTCCTCCAACTTCTGCTTGACTTCCTTGTGTACTTCCACCACCTGTTGGGCCATATGACTTGCTGCCACATTGTTAGCTGCACCCTTTGGCAGCCGGATCAGATCTAAAGTGTGTTGTGGCGCCTTTGTGTACACGATAGAGAAAGGAGACATTCCCGTAGCGCAATGAATCGCATTGTTGTAAGCGAAATCCGCTTGAGGCAAAAGAACATCCCATTGCCTTGGTTTATTGCCACAAATACTGCGAACCAAATTCCCTAATGTACGATTTACTGCCTCCGTTTTTCCATCTGTCTGAGGGTGAGCAGTACTACTAAAATTCAAAGATGATCAAATAGTTTCCACAATGTACGCCAAAAATGTCCAAGAAACTTGCTATCCCTGTCTGAAGTGATGGTTTTGGGTACACCATGCAAATGAACCACTTCTTTAAAAAAACAATATGGCCACAACAATTACATCTGATGTCTTTTTGCAAGGAATAAAATGGGCCATCTTGGAAAATTTGTCAACCACGACAAATACAGAGTCTGCCCCTCTTTGTGTTCGAGGTAATCCCAACACAAAATCCATAGACAAGTCTTCCCAAATATTTTCCGGAATTGGCAGAGGCATATGAAGACCTGTATTTTTAGACTGACCTTTTGCAGTTTGGCAAATGTAACAACTCTGCACATACCTGGTTACATCTCGAACCATATGTGGCCAATAAAATCTCTCCCGAACTGCAGCTACTGTTTTAACTCTCCCCAAATGTGCTGCAAGTCCACCGGCATGTAAGTCTCGAATTACCTTTTCGCGCAGTGACGTTCGAGGAAGGCAAAGCTGATTCCCACGCATTAAAAAGCCGTCTTGTACATAAAACTCCTTTACAGGTTGCCCGTTTACGCATCCTTCCCAAATCTGTCCAAAATCGTCATCGCCCGCATAACAGTCTTTGAGTTGTTCAAACCCAATTATTTCCTGCCTCAAAGTGATGAGCAGACCTGCCCTTCGACTTAATGCATCTGCCACAATATTTTGCGCCCCAGATTTGTGTTGCAATCTGAATGGGAATTTCTGTAGAAATTGGCACCATCTTGCATGCATGTCCCTGCTAATTCGCTTCCGACTGTTTAGATATTTAAGGGCTTCATGGTCAGAATAAAGAACAAACTCCTTACCGATGAGGTAATGCTCCCATATCTTTAGAGCCCGGACAACTGAATAAAATTCTTTGTCATAGGTACTCCATTTTTGCCTAGCATCACTGAGCTTCTCACTAAAATAGCAAACTGGTCTTCGCTCCTGAAAGAGAACAGCTCCAATGCCAACACCACTCGCATCACAATCAACATCAAAAAGCTTTTCAAAATCTGGCAATGCTAAGACCGGTGCAATGCACAATTTTTCCTTCAGAAATGCAAAGCTCTTATCAGCTTCTTCACCCCAATAAAATCTCCCCTTTTTCATGCACTCAGTAATAGGTGCTGCAATGGTACTAAAGTTCTTGATAAAGCGCCCATAGAAAGTGGCCAACCCATGAATACTTCGCACTTCAGACACTGTTTTGGGTGTAGGCCAGTCTCTAATTGCCTTCACCTTTGTATCATTCACCTGGATTCCCTCGTGACTCACAATATACCCCAAGAATAGCAGCTTATTAGTAAAAAAACTGCACTTCTTAAGGTTAACGTAGAACTTATTGGTTCGTAAGACTGTAAGTACTTCTCGCAATTGCGACAAATGCTCCTCCTCCGTCTTGCTATAAATCGAGATATCATCAAAGTATACAACAACGAATTTATCAATGAAAGGCTTTAATACCTGATTCATAAGCCGCATAAAAGTACTTGGAGCGTCGGAAAGTCCGAAAGGCATTACCAACCACTCAAACAACCCCTCCTTCGTTTTGAAGGCCGTCTTCCACTCGTCTCCAGGCCTAATTCGAATCTGATGGTACCCATTTTTCAAGTCTAACCTTGAAAACCACTTTGCTCCATGTCATCCAGCCTCAGAATTGGGAATTTGTAACCAACTGTAATCTTATTGATTGAACGGATGTCGACACACATTCTCAAACTTCCATCTCTCTTTGGAGTTAGTAACGCCGGCACCGCACAAGGACTCATACTCTCTTGAATAAGACCTTTTCTTAGTAACTCCTCCACTTTCTCCTTAAGGATATGACTTTCATTTGGACTCATTCTATAATGAGGTAGATTCGGCAAACTTGTTCCATGAATTAGGTCGATATGATGTTGAATATCTCTCATGGGCGGCAAGCCATCAGGAATATCATCGGGCATTACTTCCCGAATCTCCGATAGTAAGGGCCTAATTGCTTCAGGATGCTCCGCCAATTTTGCTTCATCTTCGGCAAAACACACCTGCTTCATTATCAAAGCATAAACTTGTTTAGTCTCTTTCATTTATGCTTCGAATCTGCGAGTCAACGTGATAAATTCTTTTTCTGCAGATTGCTTACCTTTCTTCTGTAAAGGCAGCAATGTGTACTTTGTTCCATCCTTCAAAAAACTATACTTATTGCTACGTCCTGAATGTTGAGCATCCACGTCATATTGCCATGGTCTCCCAAACAACAAATGACACATATCCATGTCCACAATATCACAATATACTTCATCATTATACTTGCCAATCGAAAAAAGAATTTTGTAGCGTTCCGTTACCTCTATGTTTCCAGCATCAGATTTTATCCATCCCAAAGAGAATGGGTTTGGATGCTTCTCCACAGGGTTTAGGGTTTAGGGTTTATGGAGCCCTAGTTTCTTTACATCCTTTTTTCCGATGATGTTCTCCATGCTACCACTATCAATTAATACTCCAAATACCTTACCACGAATGGTACACCTTGTCAAAAATAGTTGATTACGTTGAGAAGTCTCCGCTAGTTTCGGAGCTAACATTATTATCCGCACAACACAACTCACTTCATTTGTTTCCTCTTCCTCGCCAAGTTCTTCTTCGCCATCTGGTTCACAGTAAAATGCATCACCATCTTCTTCCCTGAAAGCTGCATTTGTTGTTTTCCTTTGTGGGCACTCATTCGACTTGTGACCAGGCTGGTTGCACCTATAACACTTTCCAGACGTTGGCCTAGCGTAAGGGTTGGTAATTTTCTGTCCCTGAACTTCCTTTTCCTTTGCTTCTGACGCATGTCGTTTTCCCGCCGCCTTGTCTTCCTGAAATGTATCGTTGTTATAGCGGCTACCGCTACTACGCTCTCCTCGCCCATAGGTCTGTTGATACTGCTTCGTCTTATTTCCCGAGCCTGAAGTTCGAAATGAGTCAAAACTACTCTTGCTTTTCTCAGATTGCATTAATTCAGCCTTCAGTGCCATATTCTTTGCTTGATTTAGGGTCCTTAACACTTGCACTCCAATCTTATCTTGAATAAAAGGCTTCAAGCCATCAAGATATCTTGCAACTTGTTGTGCTTCCGTTTCTAGCAGGTTGTTCCATTCAGCAAGTCGCATAAATTATGCAGTGTATTCATGGACTGTGCGGTTACCTTGTTGACATCTCTGGTACTGTTGAAACAAAATCTGCTCATAATCGGGTGGCAAAAATTCTTTCATCAGCAGCCTCTTCATCCTGTACCAGGTTCGAACTCGACCCCTGCCTTCTCTTTCTCGGGTTTTCTGCCTTCTATCCCACCATGCTGATGCGCCTCCCTTCAATCTGCATGCAACTAACCTGACCCTTTTATCTTCTGGAGTCTCCATATAGTCGAAGAACCTGTCAATATCAACAATCCAATCCAAAAAATCTTCTATTCCCAAACCACCATTAAAACTTGGAATATCGACCTTCAGTTTGAAGTCGTATCCTTCTCTATCATCAAATGTTCTCCTGTATCCGTATCCATATCCAACATCCCTACGTCTGCCATCATGTATGTTGTTCACCGCCTCCTCATAATCGTCCTCCTCGCTGGAAGAATCTTCAATTCCATTGTTCTGTCTGCGAACAGGAATAGGTCTGTTGACAGGGTCTCCACGAGCTACCTCTACTCTTGGCCTTCTCTCATGTGCCTGATTCCGGTTCACATCAATACCGAGAGCATCAAGTCGATCTGCAATTTCATCAAATCGCTCCTCAAAGCGACGGAGTCTGTGATCTATTTGTTGCTCTAAGTGTCCCTGTAAACGCTGCTCCAATCGTTGCAACGTCTCCTCCCCAATTAGTGGGGCTCCAGTCTCATGATCACCGCCATTGAGACCACCGCCTTCGCCTAGGTTCGCCATCAAGCACTGAATACCACCTGACGCAGCGTAAGCACTAAAAAAAGAGACCACAAATTACAATATGAAAATACTATATATTTATTAGTCAAAAGTTACCCTTCATTATCAGCATAGAGAGGTTTATATAGGGACTAATATTAGAAATACATGAATAAAGACTTGGGTATCTAAACAGACTCGTACAAATTATCTATACATTCAGATTATTCAGACCATCAAGACTAACCAACATTCATACCCTTGACATTCAGTTTATCTAGGCCTTCTAATTAATATTCACTGGACTAGAAACAACCTCTGCATCAAATAATAATAATAATAATAATAATAATAATAATAAAATTGTTATTTCTTCACCGACAAGCTGTACTATTGAAATTCGCTCTTGTAATAGCTACTCCGACAAACAAAACGAGATGTGCCATCAGTTGTTGAGCAGGTGTGAGAACATCAGACTGCACATCTGACCCCACATCTTGCTGTCTGTCCCTGGTTGCTGCGTTTGCTTGAATTGGACCATTCTGACCATTCTTGTCTCGTCTAGTGATCCAGTCCCAAGCTGCACGTTGAAAACGCCGTGATCTTCATCTTCTTTGACAAGTTTCACTTAGCAACAATGATTTCTTTCCTTTCTTCGACATATTGCTCTACTTGCAATGCGGATATGTTTCGCATCTCACAACGCCGACATGTTGCTCTTCTCGCAACGCCGACATGTTCCCTTTCTCGCAACGGCGACATGTTGATCTATTTTTTCTCCAGTCTTCATTTTTAAAGTGAACGACACCTAATCATCATTTTTAGAATGAACAACACTAATCATCACTTTTAGAGTGAATGAGACCTAATTATTTAGAGGATGGAAGTGATGTTAATATGGTTAATCAATGTTTTTAGAGTAAATGACACTTAATATCGTTTTTTATAGTGGACGATACTTAATCATCATTTTTTGAATGAACGACACTCAATCATCGTTGTTAAATTGAACGACACTTAACATGGAAGTGATGCTATTACGGTTGATGTAGTGGCCGGACCATTACTATGGTGGTGACCGGAATATTTGAGGAGAGATAAATCTTTCTTAAGCAAAAGAACAAAGTTATTTTATTTTTTGATAAAATAAGTTAACCTTTGTAATCGATCTTTGATGCTTCGGTTTAGAGACAAATCCTGATCTTTCTTGGTTGTTAGGCGTTTTCTGATATATGTCAACGATTCATCGGAGCGATTCACCGGAGATAAATCATTCATAGCTTTTGATGGAGGAGTTTGTTGAGAAGGGGTATGTTTGGCTAGTTGTTCGATCAACTAGTTTGTCGGACTCTGTCATGATGATGATTGTGATAATATTTTCTCAAAGTCTAGAGATATTATACATCATAAAGCCCTGATAACAATACCATGACAGAATATGAAAGCCCAAATATACATTATGTATTATTTCGTCTTAAAGTTTACAAAGCTAGAGGACTCATATTTATACTTACAACACATGAATCCTAATTCTAATAAGATTCTAATAAACCTACTAATTCTAATTACAAATAATTCTAACTTAGGTGACTATTCTAATAAATATACTAATTTTAATAACAGAATAATTCTAATTACAAATAATTCTAACTTTGGAAACTATTCTAAGTTGACTAGGAAACTAAATATTCTCCTAAGTTGGTTCAATAAGAGTCATCAACTTAGATAACTTTTCTCAACATCCTAACACCATCCCTCAAGTTGAAACATCTACACCGTAGATTTTTAACCTGCCAAAAAGAAATAAAAAGTTTGGCTAAATAATAAACAACAACAACAACAACAACAACAACAACGACGACGACGACGACGACGAAGACGACAACAACAACAACAACAACAACAACAACAACAATTATTTAGAGGATGGAAGTCATGTTAATATGACTAATCAACGTTTTTAGAGGGAACGGCACTTAATTATTGTTTTTATTGTGAATGGCACTTAACCATCATTTTTAGAGTGAACAACACTCAATCATCGTTATTAAAGTGAACGACACATAACATGGAAGGAATGTTATTATGGTTGATATGGTGGCCAAACCATCACTATGGTGGTGGCGAAATATTTGAGGAGAGATAAATCTTGCTAAAGCGAAAGACAACAGATACTTTTTTTTTTTGATAAAATAAGTCAACTTTTGTAATTTGTCCTCGATGCTTCAGTTTAGAGATAAATCTTTATCCTTCTTGGTTGTCAGGCGTTTGTTGGAGATAACCACCAACGATTCACCAGAGCGATTGTTATAACCTAACGAGGGCTAGTTTAAAATACCGCAAGTGCACGGGTTGTTGTAATATAGGTGTGCAAGTACGGGTCAATCCCACGGAGACAAAGTTACTTTAGGAAATATTTGCTTTTTATATTAAAAAAAATAGTAAAAAGGAATGATTGAGGGTTTTATTGGTTGTCACTTATCTAGAAAGGATTGCAAATTACTCTAACTTCAGATTAAAACTCTTATGATAAAGAAATTCTCGGGATTGGAATTCAAACAACATGCATTTTTCAGATATTCATGCTCTATAGATTAAAGTTTCATTTTAAAATCAAGGATGATACGCTAGGTTGTGTCAACTTCTTATGACCAAGGCTTAAAACACACGTATTTTAATACTAACACGGTCTTTCTCTTGATGGTTCCGTTCATTAGTAAAAACCCATTAAGTTCATGAAAATCTACGTACTTTCCATTAAATGAACATCTCTAGGCCATTAATCTACTTTTGTGATTAATAGAAAGCCAGTTACTTCATATGGTTCCGTTAGTCGAGATTCACCGCTAGATCCTTCTCTTCGACTAACTAAGATTCATACGAAACATGGACGTCATCATGGTTGTAGGCGTTTTGATACAATATGAAGAAATTATTTTAAGATGAAGAGAAGAAAGGAGAGCATGAATTAAAATGATGAACACATGAGATTGAGTTTCCAACCCAAGAATATGGGGTATTACTCACTAGCCATTGCTATAACAATAACCAATAAACAAGATATAAGCATTGAAATATAAAGATTAGGGAAGAAAGAAACTTAGTCTTGCAATGATGAAAGAAACAAGGGCTGAAAATAAGCCTTCAAGAACTTGTATTACTTCAATCTTCAAAGCACAAGAATACTAAGAACAATGGATGATTCTTAGGATTTAATGATATTTTGGAATTGTGAATTATCCTAGAGTATGTTACAATAAAATCTGGATACTTTCTAGATGTTTTCTAGATATTTTTCAATGCTGAAAATGCCTTCTTAAATAGGCCTTGGAGCCAAAAGATGTGCCCATCCCCGAAATTCAGCCCAAAAGGTGCCTTTTGGAAGGAGATGATTCATAACAGGTACATGTGAGGTCCGGTCGGGTATTGATAGTGGTCCGACCGGACCAAGGCTCCATAATTGTGAAAATACAAAGGGTCCGGCCGGGTATTAAGGGAGGTCCGACCGGACCAATGCCTTCAAAATCACAAATCTTCATTTTTTGAATTGGTCCGATCGGGTATGGGTGTAGGTCCGACCGGACCTATGCTCCACTTGTTTGTTCTTGTTTTCTTCTAGTGACAAAGTATCCTTCCAAGCTCCCAAGCACTTCATCTTCCTCCCAAGTCATTTCTTGCATCCATTTTGCTCTAAAGTGTACCTAAATCATGTCCAAATAACTACACCACCAAGCACATTATATCCGCATAAAAAATGTAAAAAAAAATGAAATAAATGTACTAAATAAAGCTAGGATTAAAGATAAAATGATAAGTATTTTATACTATAAATGACTATAAAATAGTCATTTATCAGCGATTCACTAGAGATAAAGCATTCAGAAGTTTTAATGAAGGAGTTCGTTGAGAAGGGCTATGTTTGGCCAGTTGTTTGGCCGGTTGTTCGATCATCTAGTTGGCCGGACTCGATCTGATGATGATTGTGATAATATTTTTTCAAAGTGTAGAGATGTTATGTATCATAAAGCTCTGATACCATGAAAGATTATGGAGAACCCAATATATATTATGTTTACAAAGCTAGATGACTCATATTTATACGTACAACATATGAATCCTAATTTTAATAGGACTATAAATCTTCTAATTCTAATTATAAATAATTCTAACTTAGTTAACTATTCTAAGTTGACTAGATAACTAAATACTCTCCTAAGTTGGTTCAATAACAGTCACCAACTTAGATAACTTTTCTCAATATCCTAACATGGTATCAAAGCCATCGAATCGATGGTCTGGTTACCGTTATCGCTTCCGCAATGAAGCTGTTGTTGCCATGATCGGTAGCATGGCGGAGAACAAACACATGGTGTGAGGAGCCCTTGATAAGTCTCTTCGGTACATAACGTGGGGGACAAACACGTTGCTGCTAGGCCCTGTCATGTCGTCAAAGAAGAAGAAACTGGCGCTGCATAAGTGTAGCACGGTGAAGAAAGAAAAACAGGATGCGTGAATAGGAGCATGTGTCGAAGAATAGCAGCTTGTGTTGAGTAGTTAAGACACTTGTGTGATCATTGTTACTGTTTGCACCCGAGAAGATTCCCGCTCGCCTTTTTTGATCTGAGAGTCGCCACCATGTTGTTGAACGGAACACGGACCGTGAGATTCTTGAGTTCGGGGGTTAAGTTATGGATTGGGAAGGTCAAGGATCACCCAATCCACCCAATCTAGGATTGGTCTTGCTTAGGTGTTTTTAATCAAATAAAAAAAAACAAGTAATTAAAACAAATAAAGCCAATAATTAATTTCTTAATTATTGGAATGTCGGATCATGTGGTTCGAGACCATCTCCATGGATTGGAGAGGCTCTAGGCTGATCCTTTTGATGGGATTACACTACTCTAAAACAAAGAATGATATGAGAAGTAGAGATTAAAAGCGTAGGAGTTTACTTAAAGCGTTCTTGAGATTCCAATTGATGGCATTGACTAAGTCCTTGATGATCCAAGAGTCTTGCGATGACTTTGGCTTGAAAAGATGGGTTTTTGGTGGTGTTTTGGTGTGAGGGAGGAGTAAAAACGGGATTGTTGAGAGAGGGACTGATTGAAGAGTTGTTAACCTCTTTTTTGTGGTCAAGGGATCATTAACCAGCATTAGGAGTGAAAGACTCTTTATTTATAGGCTTAGATTGCTTAGGGACCAAGTAGAGAAGTTTAATTAGGTAAGGAATCAATAGGAAACCTCCAGGAAGTCTCCTACTGATATGTTTCCCGGATTAGGAGAGTTTTGGCCAAGAAAGAGATCGGGACGGAGAAGGAAAGTGACTCTGACTCGCAGACAGATGAGATGTCTCGTACGAGACATTGATGTCTCGTACGAGGCATCCAGCCAAGATTACTGTTTTATCCTTGTCTAAAGTCCCATTGTTCAGTTTAGCCCCCAGACTAACGGAGTCAGTCAGAAACTTAACGAAACATGACAGAACTAATGAGTTTTCATCAAAACACAAAGGCGAGACACAAGAGTAGTGTAATCATAAATTTGAGTTCAAAATGGGGTGTCTACAGAGCCCCTCGGCGACGATACTTATGAAAGAAGTAGCGTCGTCAATAGAAAAGACACCATTTAGAACTTTGGGTATGGTCGTGCTATAAAGCTGCCTACGTATCCTCTGGAAAGGAATCAGACCAAACGTAGTTCGACTCTGAAAACACGCAAAAACGGTTGTTTGAGGTATTTTGAAAATCATTTTGAAAGCAATGCTGCAATAAGTAAAGTTTAGAGTTTAGAGAGTAACCCGTACTGAGGAATCAATGTCCTTGACCCAATTCTGAATATACCCTTTGTTGTTAATGGAGTGTCACGGTCGACGGTGCCCGGTCAGGACTTACCTGCTCGCCAATGTAGGACTTACTTGCTCGCCAATGTAGGACTTCGTTGGTGCTGGTATAGGACTTCACGCTAGTATAGGACTTCATCGCCATTGTAGGACTTCACGCCAGTGTAGGACTTCATCGCCAGTGTAGGAATTTATCGCCAGTGTAGGACTTCACGCCAGTGTAGGATTTCATCGCCAATGTAGGACTTCGTTGGTTGTTGGGGAATATCTCCGATCAATCAGTTCATGGAGCTGATTTGAAAGTACTGAATATTATCCTCGATCAATGCTCTTACATTGGAAGTACTGGATGCAAAATGTTGATGTGTCTGAATTCTGTCGGGATCATTTGATCGCTATTGAGTTTTATTTAAGCACGGATTGATTCTTGTACCTGTTAATACAACAAGTAAAACCTATTCTAGCAAGCAATTTAGCCTTGATTTTAGTTTGTAATTGGACTCATGCGGCGGTGACAAATTTATGTGCATGTCCGGTCGGTCAACCTTGGTGTAAGTAGTGTGAATAGCATGGATTCGTGATGGGATGTTTATTAATGATGAATTGTATGTGATGATTTGTGTGTGTGTGCGGGGACAAGTGTTTAGCAAGTCGGGACCTAATCAGGTTTTCTCCAGAGATGACGTGCTACGGAGTTCCTTCGATGGTTATCTCGTGTGAGACTCGTTTGCCTTGTGCAAGATGATCCGTCCAGATTGTTCCTTTAGTCATGTTGTGTCATGGGAGACAACTATTTGTCTGACAACCATTTATGTGCAAGCTCTTAGTAGGCTAGGCGTACTTTTGAATCATTCTAGAATTCCATGTCCGAAAGTCTTCGGTGAGGGTGACGAGGGACGTTATCTATTCCCCCAAGTTTATCTCATGCTTTGGTATAAGTCAAGCCCCAATAATCTTGTATGTTGTAGATGACCCCATGAACAGGCTTATGAGGCTGTTTGATTTGAAGAAGAGTGCCCTCCCGCTTGATTGATTTGAGGAAGGAGGAAAGTTGAAGAAGAAATGATTTGAAGAATGTTCTCCCCCCCCTTTTTTTTTTTTTTTTTTTTTTTTTTTTTGTGACGCACCCTGATTTTTGCCTAGACCGCCCTTTCGGGTTTTCAATCTAGCGGGCATCTCTTTTGCGTCTTTTTTTTTTTAACAGAGTATGTACTCGAAGATGACTCAAAGAGGAGAGGAGAGTAGCTTTGTCTCTTATTGGGGAGAGACATGCAAGATTTTTTGGTTTGAATGTATTAGGCATTTTAGCTATCGACTTGGCTTTCGGGAAGTGTATTCCAAGCATCGACTCGGTGAGGATAACGCACTTTGTAATGAGAGTTAGAGGCGAAGAGGATAGCCCCTAGTGCAAATTTACTTTGACGAGTTCGTATATCTCGAACAAGAATTGGAAGGGGACGGAAAGAATAAAGATCCCCTAGCCTTGATGCTTGGATTTCAAAGAGAAGTGTATGAGAGAGGAAGCCCCTAGACTCAACATTGAACGCTACTTGACTCAAAGTACTAGAAAGATAGTTTTACCTTTAATGGACCCTAGTATTTATTTTGATGTCTTAAGTGTTTTTTCAATTCATTCTTGCAAGTGAATCATCTAGAAATGTCTTGACAAGTTTTGAGGAGAAGGCCTAATTATTAGTGCGCCCTTCGGATTCTTCATGAGTGATATCTTCGGATGGTGGAGACAATCTTCAAATTAGGAGTCTCACTTTTTCTTCATTTGGATTTGATCCTCGTTGTAGGAGGAGATGAGAGAGGTCTCCTTTTTTTTGACTTCATTGTGTGTGGTTGAAACTCTTTCTTTGTGGGGTTATGAAAAGCTTGAGAGTTTTTTTTTTTTTTTTTTTTTTTTTTTGACTCTCAAAGCTTAAATTGAGTAGCCCCACTTTTGTTTGAGAATGATAATGCCTTTGGCTTTCTTCTATTGTGGTCCTTCGACTTCTGACATGAGCGCGGTGATAGTAATGTGTAGCCCCTAGGCCTTCTCACTTGTTTAGACATTTCTATTATCAATTGCAAGGTTTTAGATTAATGACATTTATTGTTTGTGAATCCATTTCAAGAATTAAAGAGAAATTCAAAAGGTAGAACAACCTTAGAGAAGTGTATATGAATAAAACTAACTTTTATTAACAATCTTGAATTCAAAACAGACTCGATAGTTTAGTTGACACAAACTAGAGAAGGGGAGAGATGGACTAGAATGACAGAACGACTCTTCGAGTTCATACTAGGAATTTAAAACCTATTCTATTTCTAGGGAGAAAGGGAGAGGATAGTTGTAGCCCCAAAGTAGTTTATCTTGATTTCTTCTTGAGGCTTTGTCTTCTTCATATATTATTAGGAAGCGGGTTGGTGAGGACATTTGGCGCTTCAAGTTCCTTGTTGTCGATGAGATCTTGGATCACATCCTTCAAGTGGTGACAAGAGTCGGTGTCGTGGCCGGTAGCTCCATGGGACTTGCAGAAGAGGTGATGAGCATGTTGAGGAGGGAGTTGCCTTGGTGTAGTAGGAGGATCTCTCGGTGTGATTTTTCCGGCTTCCACTAGTATGTCAAAGAGTTCTCCTTGGGTGATCCCTTCTAACTTGTTGTAGACCCTTTCTTTCTTCTCTCTTTTGGGAGGGGGAACAGCGGAGTAGTTGCCTCTTCCTTGGTTGTTGAAAGCTTTCTTTAAAAGGATGTCAAGGAGACCCTATTGAGTAACACCTTCAAGATTATCATAGTGCCTTGTCATTCCCATCTCAGTAAATTTGGATACATTAGGGTCACAGAGCCGCCTCTTCTTTTTAGGCATGGTTGTTTCACAAAGGGGTTCGACTTCTCTTCTATAGCATTCATTTTGAGCTTGCAGACATGCTTGAAGAGTACGAATCTTATTTTCGTAGTTATCCTTTTGGGATTGGAGACGCCTGTGAAGGATTGTGATTTGTTTCTCATAGTACTCCCTTTGGGTTTGTAAGCGAGTCATGAATTCTCCCTCCATTTTTTGCTTAAAGTTGGTGTATAGGGCAGTGGCGCCTACTTCGACCATTTGACTTACTCCCCTTTCTAGTCGAGTCTTGAGATCATGGGCCTCTTCCATAGACTTGGTGCTGGACATGGTGTCGGAAGGTTGGAACGATCTTAGTTACGATTTGGACGGACCTAATGGTATAGAGATTACGTTAAACCCAGATTAAGGTCCCAAAAAGTCGGCTTTATGAGGTGTATAGGCTTAGGAGTGAGTGTAGGTTGACCAAACAAGCACACCACATAAACTGACACAGACAGAAGGGGATGTCTCGTACGAGACAAGGATGTCTCGTACGAGGCATCCAACACAGATCATAGAATTCAGTTTTTAAATCCTAATTTTGGTCGGACGGAACTTAATCCGTTTTGGGGGGTTTCTATCTAATATCCTAGAATAGTGGATTCTGTCACCCTAGAATATGAGCCCCTTGTTTTTCACCTGTATTGCACTCTCCCAAACGGACAATTTGGGCAAAGGTCCCATATTCTCAACGAAATCCACCATTTAATTAACCAAACCTAAGTGATTCCGTAGTTGTTTTGCACTTTTTTAAACAACGCATTAATGCAATCAAACCTTATGAATTTTTAACGGACAACCGAAAGGGACATGTTGAACGGTGCGGTCGAAACTAAGCCAAAATGGCATCCACAATCCATCACAGAATAGTGAAGTAGGAAAACACAAGCTCGGATTCCCGTAGGGAGGTTCTCCATTCTTTCAAAATCCTTTGTTCAACATTTTACCGAAGGGACATTCGTCATATTCACAAGGGAGGATTATAAATTGTAAAGATGCGTTATCTTGGGCAAAGGTTAAAACAACCCTAAGAATCGAACCGGCCGGTCTCGAGGAGTGTCTTATTAGCTATTATGTATGCATGAGGTTGATGCAGGGCTTACGGCTAAGGCTCCCCATGAACACAGTCTAGGAGCGTGTCACGGAGTGGGTACACCATCTTTGGAGAGACCGGTGAGGGCCATTCGTTAGAATGGGGGTGCTGACCGACATCCGTCCTCCGATTGGGACCCGGGTTTATAGGGTATGTAGTGCAATTACTCTACATTCTTGCACGTGTGTGAGAGTTAATCTCTAGATGTCAAAGGAAAAATAGAGATTTTTTTTTTGAAAGCAAGTAAAAGATTGACCGGACCAAAGTGGTTGCCTACGTTTCTCTCAATCTTCAGAAAAAGAAAGAGAGACTCAGGTCAACGTAGTTCGAGTTTGAGAGTTAATCTCTAGATGTCAAAGGAAAAATAGAGATTTTTTTTTTTGAAAGCAAGTAAAAGATTGACCGGACCAAAGTGGTTGCCTACGTTTCTCTCAATCTTCAGAAAAAGAAAGAGAGACTCAGGTCAACGTAGTTCGAGTTTGGAAAGATTTTTTAGATGAGAGAAAGGAGCACATAGAACAGAGGGATAGAAGTACTCACAGTGCTTGCATTATTACCGATTAATGGGTGCAAAATAAACTAGGGGATGAGTAAAGTAGTCACCCCTAATTTATGTATTTTTCATACTCCGCTGCAGAAGATGTTAGTGCAAAAACAATACATGTATATGACATAAATCATTTATTGCACATATGGGGACGGAGTAAATACAAGCGAAGAAAAGTACTTTTTTTTAAGTCCAGGACTAATCTGGAATTTCTGAAAATATGAGACTGTTTTGGAATTTTCTGAAAATCTGGGACTGTTTTGGAATTTTTTTTGAAAACCTGGGACTGTTCAACAGTTTCCAAAATTCAGTGACTAATCTGTAATTTTTAAAATTCAGTCCCTTTTTTTTTTTTTTTTAAAGAGTGGTCAAACTCAACAAAAAGTCAAACCCTATTTATGTTGGATATTATGCCCTAGGCCCTTGAGAAAGGCCTATGCGTTATATCATAGCTTCATTGTTATAGAGATAACAAACCCGATTATTATATCTTTTGGATGTTTATTATAATAATCATTGTTCCTAGCACTTATGAAGGGCTAGCATGAGTTTGATGGATAATCATATGATGATTATAGCGCATAGGATGCGGATTAAACTTGTGGGTACATGTTGGAGAACAAGTACTGGATAGACCCGTTATGAGATTTATGTCATGGTCAAATGTCATAATTAAATCTCATAATAGTTATATCATTTATCCTTAGACCTGAGATTATCATAGTCTTCCACATGATGAACATTATGTTTGACGTACTCAAACGCTACCCCTAACCGGGTGGTTATAAAGGCTACGATTGGCATAATCGGATTCTTGTAGGGAAGAATGATAAGTCAAGATGGGATTTGTCCCTCTCTCAAGAGAGATATCTGCTTGGCCACTCGATGAGTGAGATTGATAATAGTGTACGGCCGTACCCAAATGAATTGAAGCGTTCAATGTTATTTGCTCATATCAATCTACTCGGGATCGAGAAAGCATTGGACAACATAACTTGACGTGGACCATGACTTATGTCCAATATGATATCGTGTGACAAAGGGATTGTGATATGTTCTATAAGGTTACTTTGGGCTTTCAAAGTTATACTATTTGGGTAGTCATAATGGCTTGCTAGAGTCCGCTTATGATTTACGAGGTCTTCGGACTCGTTGCCAACATAGTATAATCCTATTGGGTCACAAACGTAGAACGGATCTTACTTGGCACGAAAAACGAGAAAAAACTGGGAAGTGGAAAAACCAGCCGTACGGATAGTTTGGACTAGCCGTACGGATAGTTTGTCCGCTGACGAGTTTTTGTCAGATTTCTTTCTGGGAAAGGAATCCTTTAACCTAATGGAATCAGGTTTCTCCCAGTTTATATTCTGTGTTCTCTTCAGTCGAAAACCAAGCCTTAGGCATTGATTTTGGAAATCAACAAGAGTTTCTTGGAGAGAGAAAAACACATATTATACTAAGGTTATTAGGGTTTGATTTTTGTTCATCATCAAACCATAATAATCAAAGGGAGATTGAAGAATGGTTCTTCAATCATGTTTTTCAAGCCTAAGGATCTAGCAGTCAAATCAAGAAGCGTTCTTGAGTCCGTTCGATGTGTGGATACTGATAGAGGGTGTTTGCGTTAGCACCTTAAAGTCCGTGTTCATGGATTCGATCTTCAAGGCTATGTTTCTTTCATCTTGTATTTAATTTAATCAACATGCACGGATCCGGGCTCTTGGGTGTTTGATTTATATGTTTAATTCCGCTGCGCATGATGCATCAAAACTCAACAGTGGTATCAGAGCCCCGTTCATTGTTGATTATTTTAGTATATCATGTTGAAATTGTTTAATACGATTATATAATTTGCATGATAATAAGATGAATATGTGATTTGAGTTTTATATGAGATATAAAATTTATGAGCATGCATATGGGGATTATGTAATTATTATATTGATTTGATCTATATGAATAATTGCATGTTGGGATTATCAATAAATAATTGGATTATGTGTATTGATAACTTAGATCTAATTTATATATATATAATAAATTTTTTATTCATGATATTGATTAGATCTAATTAAATTCGTAATCTGTAAATTCATGTTTCTGTAATCTGATTATGTACAAACATGATATTGGATTTGGTTGAATTTCTGAAATTCTGAAAAACTTGGAAATCTGGGATCCTACCAATAGATCCGTACGGATGGTTTGGGTGATGCCAAACTGATCCGTACGGCTAGTTTGGAAATTCTCAGATTTGATTTTGTTTTCTGGTGTTCAGATTATTTTGTAAATTGTTTACAGAATTAGAATCTGGAAACTGGAAACTGCTTTCAGACGGCTGGTTTCCGAAACCGTGTTTCCTGAAACAGTTTTCGGCCGAAGAATTCAGAAAGGATGCAGAAATCAGAATTCTAAAGAGTTTAGAATTGCTGTAATCTGTGAGATTAAGAGACAATGAAAGGGTCTTGGGACATGTGACCAATCTATACGGGAATGTGGATGCCTTTTGGCTTAGTTTCGACCGTATAGAGAAGTTACTTGGTTCCTTGATCTTAGTACGGAAATGTGGATGCCTTTTGGCTTAGTTTCGGCCGTACGGTTTGTGCCTCTCAATTTCAAGATGCTCTGCGGATACAGTTTCAGAATTCTGAAGAGTTCAGAGTTTATGTAACCTGTATGAAAGAACTGTACGGATAAATCTGGATGCTTCCAGAAACATCCGTACGGATGGTGTGGGCATTACTGATTTTGATCTGTTTCAGACGGCAGGTTTTGGAAACCGTGTTTCCTGAAACAGATTTCAGTTCATAAATCCAGACAGTTACTGAGATCATAATCTTAAAGGAGTTTAAGGTTAGTGTAATCTCAGAGTTTCAGAATTACCCCTATACAAAGTGCAAATAATTTGCAGAGAAGGAAACTATATTTGGATTAATTCATTGCATGGACCAATGGCAGGCTTACGCCTTGTTTCTGGGAATGCGAATAAAATATCCAATCTGTAAATTGTTTACAGATAATTTAGATTCCGTCCCCACTAAGTTGCTTCATAATTAAATCACAAGATTTTGCTTCTGTTAATTAATTCGATTAGTTAACATAAAGACTATATTATATTATGTTGGACATAATTAAATATATGATGCATATCTCTAAGCAAATAAACCTTCTTAAAACTTAAGTCAAGTGCCAATCCATTATTAAAACACATGTGAATACACCGGGTATTTTTATGCGGGCTCTAACCATCGCGAGGCACATTAATTCTATCAGTGTATGAGCATGATGAGTGAAAGAGTGGTTCCTATACGTTTAACGTGGTTTGACTTAATTAGGCTATCATAAGAGTTATGGGCCTAAGGCACAAGATGAGATTAAAACATGTTAGACATAAGATGTCTAAAATCTCATAAATGATCTAAGAGTCACACGTGATGTGATTGATAAGGAGTTATCTACCTAAATAGCTTGGTCTTATGCATCTTGCCCTCGCGGACGTAAGATCAAGTGAAATATGGATCTTAGCCCACTTAAAATTATATTATACAAGAGTTGTATTTGAAGGTGTATAATTTAGTGGGAGTATTTATGAAATACATTAAATGTCTCTAAATGATAATGTTATGAAATATATGTGTGTATATTTATTTGCATATTTCGTAGAATGTCTTAAACTATAATCATGTATGATTACTGCGATTGACCCCACTTTAAGAAGAATAAGATTAACTTCCATGACCTAGTCATGAGCTTAAGAATTGTTCTAAAGCAAGATCGGAAGTTATGAATTCCTAACAAATCCTATTTCTAAGAAACCTAATGCTTAAGGATGGACATAGACATTGATTAGAAACATGTGGATGATTCTATAGATGTCAATGGTCTTGCGACTTGCTATCATATGATCGGAACTTTAGAAGTATCTGAAACATATGAATGCTTATGCGATAAGCAATTATGTAGGAAGCGTTCCTACAAGCAAGAAAGGCAAATGAAGTTTGAGATTGATTAAGAGCCTAACATTCATGTGATGAATAAAAGATATATTAATAAGTTCTCATGTTTTGAACATGGAGAGACATATTAATTACCTTGATATGGCTTGATAATCAAGTTAGTTTGGAACTAACAAACGGATTTGACATTAATTCATAAGCGACATTTGATGTTTAAAATGCTATGTATTAATATCAAATGGAAACCTTCTAAAACTCTAAAACTCTAAAGGTAAATAAGGACAAGGATTTAAAATAAAGGCAAGACAAGAGTTGTCAAGCCTAAAAGGAAACATTTGTGGCAAAAAACCTAAAATCCAAAGAATGTAATTTGTACCTTGGCAATAGGATTGACCATTGGTGAAATTACAATTTGAATTAAAAGATCAAAAGGAAGGGTAGTTGGACTACCAGTTCAAGTATTTATGTTAAAATTATACTTAAAGAAGGTAAAGATTAACCTATGTGGCAATAATGATACAATGGTTGCAACATTAATCATAGGAACTTGCGAAGTGTCTTTACCTAATAAGTTCATATTTGTTTTGAAAAAATGGTGCTATGTTCTTATTTTAAGTAGAAATATTATTTTGGTTTCTTCATTAGAAGATTATGGATACTTCTTATTTCGAATAAGAAAGTGTTCCATTAAATATGATTTGCCTTAATGTATTGCTAATCATATAATGGGACTTAATATCTTTATCTTTGAAGAACAAAATAATGAGTATAACGTAAATAATGAAAATTTGAATATAAGGATGTAATTGTTACATTCTTAAAAAGCATTAATGTCTATATCAAATGATAAGAAACACATATCTAAAATTCCATGGGACGGACTTTTAAATTCATATGATTTCGAATCATGTGATAGATGTGAATCTTAGAAATTGATCAAGACATCTTTTACTAATAGTAGTAAGAGGAAGTACTCTTTTGAACTTATACATTTTGATGTATGTAGTTTATTAAAGTAACAATGCTAGAAAGGATTTCAACACCCTCGTGGCAAAATTATTGATGTACTCTGATTAGATCAAAGTAATGAATATTTAAGCCTTGGACTCGATGAGAATTCTGCAGAAAGTCTGCAACTTAAGAAAAACAGAATCTGGAAACAGCAGCCGTACGAATGATGTTCCAGAAGTTTACAGATTGTCTGTAAAACACAGTTTTTCGCCTCATGATAAGTCAAACTGATCTTTAATTATCCCTCTGGATTATGTGCTGGAAACAGCTGCGCTTACACTAAATTGAGATTCGTCTAAGAAGGTTCGTTATACCATATAATATATGGAATGAAATAAAACTTGGTTTGTCTTTCATAAAGATTTGTGATGTGATACTTTTGAGAAAAGTTTTGTCTTGGACAAAATCACACCTAAATCTAATAAATGTATTTTATGGGATATCTTAATGGTATTAATTTTACACCCTTTAAAGAGTACAAATTGTTTGTTACTCTGAATAGAACTTTCCAGATAAATCGTTTATCTCTAAAGAACTAGTGGGAGTAAAATGTATCTCGAATAGTTCGAGACCCGAAAAATTGACATGGAACCTAAGATGGAAGTTGAACAAATATTCACAAGGAGTTGTGGAAATTCGTTCAAGTATACACAAGAAATTTTCACAACTGATAGGATACTATCTATAACAAGAAATATTGATTTCTCGTAATAGAAAGTAATAGGGAAGATATCATTGCGAATGATTGACCTATTACCTATCAAGATGCAAAGTCCGCTCCGGATTTAGATCAATGACTTGGAGTCATAATATCTAAAAATGTATATTGATTAAGCAAGACTAATTGAGAAAAGTTAATTCATAATGTCGTTATGATGAAACTTTATCACCCGTAGTCATGCTTAATATTATTAGAATTCTTATTGTCATGACTTCATATTTTGAATATGTAATATGACAGATGGATATCAAAACTATATTCCTTAACAGGAACTTACATTAGGATGTGTTTGATACAACCTAAAAGTTTTGATTGATCCATAAGATTCTAATAAAATATGCAAGTTGCAGAAATTCATGAGATGGATTGAAGCAAACTACTTGGAGTGAAATTTCATTTTGATGAAGTATTCAAAGAGTTTGAATTCATTAAAAATGAGACTTGTGATTACAATAAATTTAGTGGGAGCGTAATATTATTCCTAGTCATATATATGTGATTGACATATAATTCACTCTGAAAGAGTTTCTAAATGAAAGACTTGGATAAAGCCACCTATATCATTGGAATTCTGATTTATGAAGATAAATCTAAAACATTGATTGGTTAAAGTCAAAGTACTAATAAAGACAATACAGTGAAAGGTTCACTATGCAAGACTCTTGGAGAGGTTACTTGTGAAAGTCTAATGGCATTAATCTTTGCAAGATTTAGTCTTACTGGAAGACTAATGAATAAGAGTACATGGTTAGGATTCCATAGGCTTCGGCAATTGGATCTATCATGTAAGCCATGTAAATGTACTAAGACCGGATGTCTCATATACTTGGAGTATGATGAGATAATACCAATCGGATCCCAGTGAGAGTCACTAGTTAAGAAACACTCTTATGTTCTCTAAAAGGAACTAAAGGATGCGTTCTTGATCTTTGATGGAATAAAAGATGACTTGTAATAGTTACAAAGATGCATTCTTACAAACCAACAAAGATAAATATTGCAGTATAAATACATGTTTACGTCTAATAATGGTGTTAGATGAGTTCTAAATGGACCATTACTATTCTACAAAAGGTTGAGTATCTAGTGGCATTAGATGCAACTAGAAAAATGTTAAGATTAAGATTCTAATTAGTAAACTAGAAATCGTTTCTAGTGTCACTAATTTAATGTACCTTCATTGTGTCAATAATCGTTATTACACAAGTCAAGGGACTAATATCTTATTTAGACATATACTCAGATATTTCTATCTTACTCGAGAAATCGTTAAAGATGGGAGATGTCAAAATATGCAAAATACCTTATGATAATAACAAGGATAATTATCCTCCATAAGCTCGTTTGCAATTATGATGGAGATCATAACTAAGCTCAATGGGTATTGGATACGCGTTGATTGGGCCTAGTGCAAGTGGGAGATTGTTGGATATTATGCCCTAGGCCCTTGAGAAAGGCCTATGCGTTATATCATAGCTTTATTGTTATAGAGATAACAAACCCGATTATTATATCTTTTGCATGTTTATTATAATAATCATTGTCCCTAGCACTTATGAAGGGCTAGCATGAGTTTGATGGATAATCATATGATGATTATAGCGCATAGGATGCGGATTAAACTTGTGGGTACATGTTGGAGAACAAGTACTGGATAGACCCGTTATGAGATTTATGTCATGGTCAAATGTCATAATTAAATCTCATAATAGTTATATCATTTATCCTTAGACCTGAGATTATCATAGTCTTCCACATGATGAACATTATGTTTGACGTACTCAAACGCTACCCCTAACCGGGTGGTTATAAAGGCTACGATTGGCATAATCGGATTTTTGTAGGGAAGAATGATAAGTCAAGATGGGATTTGTCCCTCTCTCAAGAGAGATATCTTCTTGGCCACTCGATGAGTGAGATTGATAATAGTGTACGGCCGTACCCAAATGAATTGAAGCGTTCAATATTATTTGCTCATATCAATCTACTCGGGATCGAGAAATCATTGGACAACATAACTTGACGTGGACCATGACTTATGTCCAATATGATATCGTGTGACAAAGGGATTGTGATATGTTCTATAAGGTTACTTTGGGCTTTCAAAGTTATACTATTTGGGTAGTCATAATGGCTTGCTAGAGTCCGCTTATGATTTACGAGGTCTTCGGACTCGTTGCCAACATAGTATAATCCTATTGGGTCACACACGCAGAACGGATCTTACTTGGCACGAAAAACGAGAAAAAACTGGGAAGTGGAAAAACCAGCCGTACGGATAGTTTGGACTAGCCGTACGGATAGTTTGGACTAGCCGTACGGATAGTTTGTCCGCTGACGAGTTTTCGTCAGATTTCTTTCTGGGAAAGGAATCCTTTAACCTAATGGAATTAAGTTTCTCCCAGTTTATATTCTGTGTTCTCTTCAGTCGAAAACCAAGCCTTAGGCATTGATTTTGGAAATCAACAAGAGTTTCTTGGAGAGAGAAAAACACATATTATACTAAGGTTATTAGGGTTTGATTTTTGTTCATCATCAAACCATAATAATCAAAGGGAGATTGAAGAATGGTTCTTCAATCATGTTTTTCAAGCCTAAGGATCTAGCAGTCAAATCAAGAAGCGTTCTTGAGTCCGTTCGATGTGTGGATACTGATAGAGGGTGTTTGCGTTAGCACCTTAAAGTCCGTGTTCATGGATTCGATCTTCAAGGGTATGTTTATTTCATCTTGTATTTAATTTAATCAACATGCACGGATCCGGACTCTTGGGTGTTTGATTTATATGTTTAATTCCGCTGCGCATGATGCATCAAAACTCAACGATTTAATCCCCTAAGTGCCGCCGCCAGAAGAGAGTAGGAAAAGTTTTTTTTTTTTGGAACTAATCAACATCCTAATGATTAGTAATGATGGGCATGATGAATGGGTAATGATTACCCCAAACTCAAAATTCGAAAATCAACAAAGAAGAAAAGGAGTGGCGGCAGTTGATATGTCTCGTACGAGACATAGATGTCTCGTACGAGACATTCCAGTCCAAACCCCAGATTCAAATCAGAACAGGTTCAAAACAGAACAGTCTGAAAATTCACAGAAAAAATCAGGAAAAACCAATTTTTTGCAGAAAATTAAAACGATTAAAAACACCTAATTGCACGCAAGTCTAACCCACTTAAATAGTCCCCAGCGGAGTCGCCACTGTTTGCACCCGAGAAGATTCCCGCTCGCCTTTTTTTTTATTTGAGAGTCGCCACCATGTTGTTGAACGGAACACGGACCATGAGATTCTTGAGTTCGGGGGTTAAGTTATGGATTGGGAAGGTCAATGAGCACCCAATCCACCCAATCTAGGATTGGTCATGCTTAGGTGTTTTAATCAAATAAAAAAAAATGGGTTTTTCCCCTAGGGCCCTCCACACACAAGTGTTATTCCGTTTTAAGGAGGGGCTCTTTCTAATTTCCTAATAAGGAGTTAGCTACAGATCTTAATTCCACATACACCCCTCACTCGATTTGACCAGTCAAATAAAACCCGTTCTCTCTCTAACCCGGCAGCGACGGTTACCAGCAACGGCGATCAAATACTGCCACAGCTCTCTCCGCCATCAATTCATCACACGCATCTCCCCCTCTCTTTCCTCGTATTTGAGATGAAGCACCGTCAGATCTGTCCACAGATCTGGATTCCCCCTACACCGGCGACTTCTCCGGCGCCGCCATCACCGACATCTCTCCGACTCCTTTTCTCTCTCTATAACCCTAACTCCTTTTCTCTCTCTCTAGGTTTATATTTTGGATCTCAAAATCTGGGTTCTTATTAGTATCTGACTCATTTTGGATGAAATTGTTAGATCAATTGGTTGATTGTTGTCCTCCACTTGCTGCTGATTCATCAAGTATAAAGTTCCCCATTGAGCTAAATCACCAGGCCAGTCTGACTAGTTACTGCGATCTCTACTTCTTGCTTGGTTTTAGAACTGAATTGACAATTGTCTTTATCTTTTTGGTGGTTGTTATTGATTGATTTGTAAGTAATATTTGACTTTCTTAGAGTTTGACCGGGATTTGACCGAATAAAATTATATATTTTTCTCAAAAATTGAAAAAATCGACTCTTATATGTTAATTATTGGTCTTATATGTCATTTATAAGAGTTTGACCGAGATTTGACCGAATAATATTAATATTTTTTCTTAAAAGTTGAAAAAATCGACTCTTATATGTCATTTATAAGAGTTTGACCGAGATTTGACAGAATAATATTATTTTTTTTCTTAAAAGTAGAAAAAATCAACTATTATATGTTAATTATTGGTCTTATATGTCATTTATAAGAGTTTGACCGGGATTTGACCGAATAATATTATTATTTTTTCTTAAAAGTTGAAAAAATCGACTCTTATATGTTAATTGTTGGTCTTATATGTCAGTTATAAGAGTTTGACCGAGATTTGACCGAATAATATTATTATTTTTTCATAAAATTTGAAAAAATCGACTCTTATATGTCATTTATAAGAGTTTGACCGAGATTTGACCGAATAATATTATTATTTTTTCTTAAAAGTTGAAAAAATCAACTCTTATATGTTAATTATTGGTCTTATATGTCATTTATAAGAGTTTGACCGGGATTTGACTGAATAATATTATAATTTTTTCTTAAAAGTTGAAAAAATCGACTTTTATATGTTAATTGTTGGTCTTATATGTCATTTATAAGAGTTTGACCGAGATTTGACCGAATAATATTTTATTTTTTCTTAAAAGTTGAAAAAATCGACTCTTATATGTTAATTATTGGTCTTATATGTCATTTATAAGAGTTTGACCGGGATTTGACAGAATAAAATTATATATTTTTCTCAAAAATTGAAAAAATCGACTCTTATATGTTAATTATTGGTCTTATATGTCATTTATAAGAGTTCGGCCGAGATTTGACCGAATAATATTATTATTTTTTCTTAAAAGTTGAAAAAATCGACTCGTATATGTTAATTATTGGTCTTATATGTCATTTATAAGAGTTTGATCGAGATTTGACCGAATAATATTATTATTTTTTTCTTAAATGTTGAAAAAATCGACTCTTATATGTCATTTATAAGTGTTTGACCGAGATTTGACCGAATAATATTATTATTATTTTCTTAAAAGTTGAAAAAATCAACTCTTATATGTTAATTATTGGTCTTATATGTCATTTATAAGAGTTTGACCGGTATTTGACCGAATAATATTATTATTTTTTCTTAAAAGTTGAAAAAATCGACTCTTATATGTTAATTGTTGGTCTTATATGTCAGTTATAAGAGTTTGACCGAGATTTGACCGAATAATATTTTATTTTTTCTTAAAGTTGAAAAAATCGACTCTTATATGTTAATTATTGGTCTTATATGTCATTTATAAGAGTTTGACCGGGATTTGACAGAATAAAATTATATATTTTTCTCAAAATTGAAAAAATCGACTCTTATATGTTAATTATTGGTCTTATATGTCATTTATAAGAGTTTGACCGAGATTTGACCGAATAATATTATTATTTTTTCTTAAATGTTGAAAAAATCGACTCTTATATGTTAATTATTGGTCTTATATCTCATTTATAAGAGTTTGACCGAGATTTGACCGAATAATATTATTTTTTTTCTTAAAAGTTGAAAAAATCGACTCTTATATGTTAATTGTTGGTCTTATATGTCATTTATAAGAGTTTGACTATGATTTGACCAAAAAAGTAAGGGTGAGAGGAGATATGAGGGCATTTTAGTCATCTTGCATCTTTTTGCAAGTGAGGGGTGTCTCTGGTATTAGTGACCTGTTGAGTCCTTATTTAGAATATAAGTTGGTAGTGAGGGGCTCCAGAGTCCCAATCCCTAAAAAAAACAAGTAATTAAAACAAATAAAGCCAATACTTAATTTCTTAATTATTGGAATGTCGGATCATGTGCTTCGAGACCATCTCCATGGATTGGAGAGACTCTAGGCTGATCCTTTTGATGGGATTACACTACTCTAAAACAAAGAATGAGAAGAGAAGTAGAGATTAAAAGCGTAGGAGTTTACCTAAAGCGTTCTTGAGATTCCAAATGATGGCCTTGACTAAGGCCTTGATGATCCAAGAGTTTTGTGATGACTTTGGCTTGAAAAGATGGGTTTTTGGTGGTGTTTTGGTGTGAGGGAGGAGTAAAAACGGGATTGTTGAGAGAGAGACTGATTGGAGATTTGTTAACCTCTTTTTTTGTGGTCAAGGGATCATTAACCAACATTAGGAGTGAAAGACTCTTTATTTATAGGCTTAGATTGCTTAGGGGCCAAGTAGAGATGTTTAATTAGGTAAGGAATCAATAAGAAACCTCCAGGAAGTCTCCTACTGATATGTTTCCTGGATTAGGAGAGTTTTGGCCAAGAAAGAGATCGGGACGGAGAAGGAAAGTGACTCTGACTCGCAGACAGAGGAGATGTCTCGTACCAGACATTGATGTCTTGTACGAGGTATCCAGCCAAGATTACTGTTTTATCCTTGTCTAAAGTCCCATTGTTCAATTTAGCCCCCAAACTAACGGAGTCAGTCAGAAACTTAACGAAATATGACAGAACTAACGAGTTTTTATCAAAATACAAAGGCGAGACACAAGAGTAGTGTAATCATAAATTTGAGTTCAAAATGGGGTGTCTACAGTTACACACAAGTGAATGAGACGGATTTTTTTTTTACCAGTTTTAATATGCATAATGGAAAGTTGGGTATCTACGTTGTAGATACTCTAACTTGAGGGGGGGGGGGGAGTTGGAGATTGAGTTGGATCGAGATCGAGATCAAGACGGAACCAAACGAGATATGCTAAGATATGCATATATCATTGCTAAGATTATCTGAAGGTTATGACCAAATCAAATCATATCTTCTCAAATATGGCCGGATATGCGCCAATATCTTTTTGTGTATAACTGATATGCTTTCCATACTTAGCCGATAGGTTTGTGTATATAAAGGGACTTATGATTTCTTGAAATGAATAAAATGAATATTATACTTTCTCCATCATACTTTAACAGTTACTGACATGTCGCTGATGCAGTAGTGCCATGTAGCAGTCTTGTTAGGTTTTTTTTAAGCCGTAAGTTAAAAATAATTCATTGAAGAATTGACAATGTATCCAAAAATGTTACTCATATCCGTCACTAACGAGTACATTGCATTACTTGAAAATTTAAATTAGGGGAAAGTGAGTTGAACATTTTAATAATTATTCCATGGGTTAGTCAAGTTGGGAACATTAGAAAGGTGGGAACATTAGAACCTGTTTGGAAAGGGCAGTAGATGGAATGGAATGTGGAAGGCATCAAGAAACACAGTTATAGTGTACTCCAAGATTAGAAGAATAATACATGTGGGAAGAGCAAAGCAAAAGAGAAAACGCGCATACAATTTCACATGGACAACACCATTACCATTACCATTGCCATGATCATCATCTCTTACATTAATCCTCACTTTTCACAGCTCATCACCTCTCTCTACTTCCCTACTACCAAATAGCAATATATTTATATTCCCATTAGTTAATTTGAAATATAAAGGAAAGAGACTGATAATAGGGACAGAGAACTGCTCCAGCGCCAGATCAGGCTCCAATGGGGCGCTGAAAATTGCCACGCCTCTCCTGTTTGCATATCAACGTTTAAAATGATTTTGATCTGATATATAAATTGATCTTAACCGTCCCTTACTAAACAAAGAAACACATAAAAATCGTGTCACTTTCCCATTCTATTGATAGGGGATAGGTTTTGAATTTCATGTGCCGTGCTTTTATTTATAATAGGGTATGTAATTTTATGACTTATGTGTACCATAATGTATGGAATTTTTGTGTTTTATGTAACATAATGCACTAGCTCTGTCTCATTTATATTGTCCACGTTTGATTTTTTTTTTTTTATCAAACACAAGCGAACTTTGACCAACCAATAATGTCAATTCAATCATCCTAGTAAAATTTTAAAAGTTGTTATTGATAAATTATTAAGTAATCTATCATTAACATATTTTAGAATTTCACTCAGATAATTGATTAGACATTAATGTTTGGTCAAAGTTCGCTTGTTTTGGCTAAAAAAATTCAAACATGACCAATATAATGGGACGGAGGGAGTATGTAGTTTTTATGGCCCTTCATTTTTATTATGCAGTCTTTATGGTTCTTAATTCTTATAATGGATTTATGTACCAATGTGGTTTATGGCTCGAGTTATCAGGCATTAAGTCATAATAAAAACTTTAAAAAGACATAAATATGATATGTTGGTATATAACATTATACAGAAAACATGAAATACTCCTTCCGTTCCCAAATGATATTTCACATTTGACTATTTAAACTTTTTAAGGATATGAACACTTGTTTCACTAGCCATGTTACATGTATGCACATTTAAGCCCAAATTGAAAAAATGAAAAGAGTTTTTGAAACAATGAAAAATGGCAAATAAAAAAATCATTTCGTCACAGAATTTCAGGACAGAGAGAGTATAAAAGAAGGAAGTGGGGAATGTTTCTTTGGGTGCATATAATGAGGAATAATGCTAGCTATAATATACATATAAGTTAGGGGTCACAAGCAAAGGCACGTGGTGTCTGATGTTGTGATTCTTTCTAGTTAATAAACAAGTGATTTGAAGTTCCAACTTTCCAGTAATACAGTTGAGACTCAACCCAGCTGTTGATAGCTGTCCCAATCTTCTTCCCCCCATGTGACCCCACTATCATATCACCTTTCCTCCAATCACACGGATTCAAGCCCAGTTGCAGTTCGATTACACAGAAGACAGATAATTATAGTGAATGTAGGGTCGTTATAGTCTGACTGTCTGACTACGCAAACTACACAAAAGTATGATATTTACAATAAATGAGTTACATTTTATATTATCATTGAGTTATATTTTATAATAAGATAATTATATCGCAGTTTGATTGATGTGCTGTAGAATTGTACTCGCCAATTCTCAATCACACACAAGATAGAGAGAGAGAGAACACATAGTAACATGATCTATGATTATGTTTTTGTGGTGTACTTTCCCATCACATTGCATGTTCTCTACTCTATTTTTGTAGTTTGAGTCATGTGTATATATAAGGGTCAATAATGTGAAGATTGTAGTTTGGTTTGGTTGGTTTGTTTTGAGCTCAAATCTCTCTCTCTCCCTCTCTCTCTCTCTCTCTCTCTCTCTCTCTCTCTCTCTCTCTCTCTCTCTCTCACCTTAGCCCAAGGAGTGTAAAATGGCACCATTACCTCCTAAAGTCCCAAACTCCATCACCCCAAATTGGCCTCATGACAATATCATATCTAACCACCAAAGAATGCCATCCCTAGATAACTTACTACCACCAAACCCCACCACCACCACTCAACCCCCATCATGGGTAGACGAATTCCTCGACTTCCCCTCCTCATCAAAACGCGGGTCCCACCGCCGTTCCATTAGCGACTCCGTCGCGTTTCTCGAGATACCTAATCCGATGGCTATGGATGAAGAATGTCGAAAATCGTTCAAGACTAATAATAATAACAACAACGGTGGTGGTGGCGAGTTTGACCGGTTTGATGAGGACCAGTTCATGTCAATGTTCATCGACGAAACGGGGCCCACAATGTCGTGCTCTAACCCATCCTCACCGTCGGATCACAACAGCATTAACGACGAGAAACAGCACCGTTTGATCAGCAGATCATGATGCAGCAGCTGAGGAGTGAAGCTGAAGAGGAGGATAGTCTCCATGCAAATTTTGATGGTTCTGATGACAAGATATATGACCCCAAAAGAATTAAGAGGTACTCCCTCCGTTTCAAAATACATGATGTTTTAAGTGTTAATTTTGTTCCAAAATACTTGACGTTTTACTAATTTCAATGAATATTTACTCTTGTTTACCTATAGTAACTTATTCATTAATTGTAAGCTATCTCTTATGTAAGTATTTAATTGTCTAGAAAATTGGAATCTGTTAGGGGTATAAAAGTTTTTTTAATATATATAATTGCATTTTTTTAATATGCGTGAAGAAGTCTAAAACGACATGTATTTTGAAACAGATGGAGTAATTAACTACAGTACATTTTTATGTACATACCTGTATCATTAAGATCCGATCACTCTGAATTATTAAGGTTGATGTCATACTAATGTTATATATACGCGTGTTGATTAGTTTTTACTAAAACCAGTCCGCTGAAATGACTAAAATTGGTTATTTGTTAATTACTTTTTTTTTTCTGGGCTATATTAGAATACTGGCGAACAGACAGTCTGCACAGAGATCACGAGTGAGGAAGCTACAGTATATATCAGAGCTGGAGCGGGGCGTTAACTCGCTACAAGTATGTTGTAATTAAACGTTTCTTATTTTCCTAATTGATGAGATACTTGTATGAATTATTATTATTATGATAATATTAATTCGTGCAATAAAATGAAAATAATTTACAAAAATGTTTGCAGGCAGAAGTATCAGTGTTGTCACCGAGAGTTGCATATTTGGACCACCAAAGATTGGTTCTAAATGTGGATAACAGTGTTCTTAAGCAGAGAATAGCTGCTCTTTCCCAAGACAAACTTTTCAAAGATGGTATAATTAATCAATTATTCACTTATTATATAGTGTAAATTTTATAATACGATATCATATTGTGGGTGGCGCGGAACAACATCGTGGGCCGTTAGTCAAGGCATAGCTTGTTAATTCCCGATGTGGGATAATGTCTCTATCTAACAGAACTTATGGCCTAGAAAATGGAAAAAAAAATGTTAATGTACATAATTGTTGTATATGTGTTGTAGCTCATCAGGAGGCACTGAAGAAGGAAATTGACAGATTGAAGCAAGTTTACTACCAACAAAACCTAAAGAAAATGGAAAATAGCGCATCTAAATCTCAGTCTCCTATACCCGATTCCCATGGTTTCCCAAAGCAGGTAAAGAAGATCTAATTTACATGCAATATTACTCTTATATACTCTCTCCGTCCCAAATATTTCTCACTTTTTTTCATTATTATATAAAAGTACTTTGAGCAATAAATTTAGTTAATGTTGTTATTTTAATGAATTTTAAACTTTGATAATGATATACATCGTTATAAATACTGTTAATAATAATTTTAAAATTTTATTAGGATAATTAAAATAATTTAAAATAATTGCTCAAATTATGCTCGTATCGATAAAAATATTAGAAAGATAATTTTGAGACGGAAGAATCCCTCCCAACAGAACAGAAGCAAGACTTCTTTCATTTTTGATCCGTTCCACCACAAGTGAGACGGCCAAAATGGAAATGTTAGTAATACGTATATATTCACCCTACCTCATCATTTATCTTCGCTCATTCCCTCTCTTCATAATACACCACTCAATTTATTTAACCAACACTATTATTTACCCTACTTATTTTCTCTTTTTATTTTCTACAACAAATATACTCCCTTTTACTTAATAAGGTAGGGTGGCTTAAAATCTTAGAAGAAAATATGTGATTGATCAAAATCTGAAATATTGATGGCAGGTAGCTATTTAAGTATGAAGCATGCACGTGATCTACTGCTGGAGCTCACATGTTGATCACCAAAAAATGTGGACCACTTTTGATTATCTGGATTCTGGACACTCCAAATACAAATAATAAATAAACAAAAAAAAAGATGGACAGATCTGGAAATTGCCTTGGCTGCTGTTGTATTTATATGTATTTTTCTTTTCAGCTTTCTATTTTTTAAATTATCTTTAAAAAAAAATTGTTTCAAAGGTAATAGTGGTTTGTGTTATGATTTGTATGGTTAACTTTTTTGGCCCTTTTTTTTTTTTTTTTCTCAATGAGGTGTGATGTAGTAATTCAATTTCGTGTGATTAGAATAACGGCAACCCAAAATTGTAAATATTAATTCTTGGTTGTAGATAACATTTGTTTGTTCCATTAAATCGCTCATATTTTTTTTTAAATTATTTTCTATGTTTTATTATTTCAATAGTTATTCTAAAATTGGTTTCTGAAACAAAAATTATTTCAAAATAAAATTACTCCCTCCGTGTTGGAGTAAGTGTTCACCCCTTCATGTGCACGTGATGTAAGTGTTGTAAGAATGAAAAGTGAGGTAAGAGACAGAAGGTAGGGTAGATAATAGTAAGTTGATTGGTGTAAAGTAAAGTATGAGAGAAAATGAGTGAGAGGAATAGTAAATATTATTTGTCGTTGTAGGAAAGAGACATTTACTCTGCGAGAGACTAAAATGAAGGAGTTGGTCTCCTGCGAGAACAAGTTAGACCAGTCTCATAGTAACGACGGGTCAACCAATGACCCGGGTATTATTTTTTTTATTTTTTTCCGTCCGTTAAAAGTAATACTTACTATAACTATATGTAACAACTGTGTTACTTATAAGTAACATTGTTTATAAGTAAATGTAAAACCTGTATTACAAAAAAAATCGTTCATTTTTCTCATCTTTCAGCTGTAATACTAACTATAATAGTATTTTTGCAGAATAAAAGAACTAGAGTATTTTAATTTTATTTTTTGAAATAAAGTAATATTTGAAAAATAACATTTTATACACATGAATGTAATTGTTTGTATAAGTAAAATGTAACACTTTGGTTGACAAAATTGTAACACATTTCTATAGATAATGTAAAACTTTATCATGTATCATAATAAATTGAACCGTCGATCTAAAGTTTTCGCAAGCGTTCTTGGTCGATGTTATTTGAAAATATATGGATATACTTATTATACAAGTAAACATAACTATTTTTAGACAAAATATAATACTTTTTTATTAAATATGTAACACTTTACACTTTGGTAAAAGAAATTATAGTATAATTTTTTATATATAGTGTTACATTCATTTATAGAAATTGTTACCTTTATGATTTTTACAATGTTACTTAAACAAATGTTTTTAGTTCTAAAGTGTA
>JAOWBW010001528.1:66282-271217 GCA_026119855.1 Campanula takesimana
AAACCGCTCATATAAAAGATTTGTTGCAACCCTCTTGCCAACTTGCACAAAGCATTCTCGCGTATCGAGGAATTGGAGGAAGGTCCCCACCGCAAAGGTAAAATGTAGGAAAATCTTCTGCATATGCAAGAGACTGCTTACAAAAATTGAGTCCATATCTTTAAAGTCACACAGCAACATCTCAACCAGTGAGGCAAGGCTAATGTAATACTCACACTTAACTAAATCAATGCCATTCATTCATAATCAACAAAGAAATATCCAAATCTCGGCTAGTTGAATAATTAGGCAGGAGTGATTCAACGTCCCAATTTAAGGTTTTTACTTTTCTTTATTGCCTAAAATAGAAAATGTGAACCCACTGTCATCTTACAACAAAAACTCCTACAAACTTTCTCTTTCCTACTTATTTTTCATACTCACAATATTTATTTTTTCTTAATCTCCGTGTAAAGTCAAAACAGGAACATTAATTTGGGACGGATGGAGTATAAAATTCTACAAATGATATACTCCCTCCGTCCCGAATTAATGTTCTTACTTGACTTTGCACGGAGATTAAGAAAAAAATAATGGTTGTGAGTATGAAATGTAAAGTAGGAAAGAAAAAGTGGGTAGGGTTTTTGTTGTGAGAATAACAAGTGGGTCTCATTGTCCATTTTAGGTAATAAAGTAAGCGAGAACCTTAAATTAGGACTGACTAAAAAAGAAAGTAAGAACCTTAAAACGGGACAGAGAGAGTAATAATGATTATTGATTTATTATTTGAGAAAGAATTATATATATGTTTTTCTTGAAAATAGATTATTATTAATTTATAGTATAGTAGACCACCCAAGAGATTACTCCACTAGTACTTCTTAATTTTATTTTTTACTGCAAAGGAATCTTTTCTTCTTATTTTTTTTTTTTGAAGTAAAGGCTGGTCATCATTAAATTAAATCAATGGCCCTCGTCCTTGTTTTTTCTGTAAGAAATTAAATGGTAGTATGAACATTTAGGTTTATGGACCATGTTTATAGGTTAATTAATAAGGAGGGTATGGACCCTTCTTCTTTAATTAGGTCTGCATGTTGGTTAAATGGCAGGTGATCAGGTAGGCATGTGTGTTTATCTTCCACCTCTAACAACAATCGTGGTCCTTCTCCTTCCTTCCACTCTCTCTTTCTTAGGGATGATTGTAAGATCGTAGGGGTGAGATGGTACGGACGGTTCGTGATTAATACTGCTACTGAATCGTATAGTTAGAGCAGTAATAAGACTTGATAAGAAAAGCGAGCAATCATAAGAACACCGATATACGTGGTTCACCCAACTGGCTACGTCCACGGAGAGGGGAGAGAATATTATTATCAATCTGGAAAAACGATTACAAAGATCACACTATTTACTATTACACGAATTATTGATCCAATAATTCCTGACTGTGTAACTGTAGAATTACAGACCTTCTCTGAGCACTCTAATAATCTATCAGTCTAAAACTGAGGCTTATTTTGATCTAGACTAATGGCCCCTATTTATACCAGTAAAGTCTATGTCAAAATCTGCTAGGAACTTGGAATTCTAGTCCTAAACTGACCAAAAAACCTTCCTTCTGCGGAACTGCACGTCGTCTGAAATCCTGCTGCTATGGGCCTTAGGTCCGCCCGGGTTGCTACTGTGGTCCGGCCGGATCCTTCCTTGGTCCGACCGGATCACCTTATATACCCGCCCGGATCTACTTCAATTCCCAAAAGCTAATTTCCGACGTAAGATTTCCAACACGTCTTTTGCCTAGGTCCGGTCGGGTCTTCCCTGGTGCGCCGGGACCCCACCTGCTCGCCGAGTCCTTTGGCCTGCTCGGCCGAGCTGTTCTGCTCCGTCCCGGAATCACAAGATTTCTCTGTTATTTAACTCTTTAACTCGGCGTCCCAAATTCAAAGGCATTAACCCAACAATCTCCACCTTGACTTTGAATCTCCATGACAACAAACATTTTCTCCCCCCTCGCCTCTTCTGCTATCTAATAGATGCGAAACATTCTGCAAGTCCAAGCAATGTTGGAACTTGCTTCCCGTCACGGGTTTTGTGAACATGTCTGCAGGGTTGTCCGCCTTCCCTACCTTTACCTTTGCCCGTTTCTCATCCCTTAGGAAATGATATCTGACACCAATGTGTTTGGTCCTCTCTTGATCCTTGGCCAAACAAATCGCGATCAAACTATCGCAATAAATAATAGCCTGGTCCTGATGTATCCCAAGATTGCTGATCAAATCCCTTCAAACTATCGCAATAAATAACTTAGCGGTAGAAAATGAAGAGAGAGAATGAGTGAAGTAAATAGTAATGTTAGTTGGATAAATTCAGTGGTTGAAAATGAAGAGAGAGAATGAGTGGGATAAATAGTAGTGTTGGTTGAATAAAATGAGTGGTGGAAAATGAAGAGAGAGGACAAGTGAGGTTGAAATGTTTTCATTTTGGACAGTCTCACTTTTAATGGGATGACCCAAAAGGGAAAGAAGTCTCACTTGTGCTGGGACTGAGGGAGTATATATATAAATATGAGAATTTTTATTCATTCTCACACGTCACCACGTGGATTTATGACGTAGAATTTCACGTGGTATTCAAGATATTCTCGTCCAATAGCTTCAGTCAATTATGATAACATTTACACACTAATTCAAAAAACATCCCTAAAATATAGGAACAAAAAACTCACATGTCAAAGTGGAGATACTATTATATTAGGTTGATTTGTTCACATATTTAAAAATATAATAAGATTTAACTATACTTATCGAAAATACTGATGAAATGTAATGTATTTTATTTTATTTAAGATATATGAAATGTTTTACTAAACTTAATAAATTAACTTAATCATAGGCTTTTAACCACCACTAGTGAGTAAACCCGTCAAAATTCGACGAGAATAATAAGGTTAATTAATTAAGAAAAACTGATGGAAGACATTTTTATAATGAGAGAGAGAGAGAGAGAGAGAGAGAAAGAGAGAAAAGAGTCTTAAAATTAGTCGCATTTAAAGAGCATAAATCTGGTAATTAGGTGTATAATAAGTAGGCATATATGTTGGAAAACACTCTACATTAAAATTGATTTTTTTTTGTTTTTATACTTTTAATTTTGTAGATTAACATGAGACAGAGGTGAGTATTTAAGGGATGCTATGTGAGCAACACATACGACCTTATTAGTTCACTTAAATGAACATATACATCATTAAGATAGAAATATTGATACACCTTCATTTGGCATTTTCAGACTCAAAGGCATATCTAGAAGTTCACATTTTTAGCGGATAAAATATATAAAGGGGATCCATGAACCAAATAAAACAAATGACTACAAATAATAGAAAGTAATAGAAAATAGGAAAAAACTGCAAATATAGTAGACGTGTCCAAATCTAACCGGAACGGCTAACGGGATATTTTTTAACCGGTCAAAACCGGCTAACCGGTTAACCGTGAACCGTCTCAACCGTCAACCGTATTTTCAAGGTTCGGTTAAGGTTAGTCCATTTTGATAACCGTCAACCGGCGGTTATAACAGGGAAGCTAACCGCCGGTTCAACCGTCTATACTAACCGTCGGTTTCTTACCATTTTCGAGTTAGTTTTAAGAATTACAGTCAGTTTTTTTTAACAATTTCAGTCAGTTTTTTAACGATTTCAGTTAGTTTTCTAACAAAATTGGTGTTTTTATTTCATTTTTAGTTAGTTTCTTAATGATTTTTAGTCAGTTTTCTAAAAAAAATCATAAAAAAACTGTTCTTTTTAAAATAAATTTTTTTTGAAAAAGTCTCATAACCGGGTTAACCGGTAAAACCGGGTTAACCGGTTTAAACCGTTAACCGGATGTGGCGGTTAGAAGGTTACTCCACGGTTAGGGATTACCGGTAAAATTAACCGGCGGTTAACCGTCATGGACACGTCTAAAATATAGTACCTGAACTATTGGGGTTATTTGGATTTGGTACCTGGACTCTCATTTTTTGCAACCCGTCATACCCAAACTCTAATTTTTATGTATCCATCATACCTACCACTAACGACATCCATTTTTCTCAGTTAAGTCATCATGTGACCATACACGTGATCAATTTTGCAGGGTAAAATAGGAAGACAACTGTGAGACCTGAGCAAAGTCTTGTTCGGTTAAACTCATCGTATCTCCCAGCCGGTGAGCTGAGACCTCCAGATTCCGATTAACAATGTCATGGTTCGCACGATCCATCTCTAATACTCGCAACTTCGACGAACCCGAAGACCACGATCTCGATGAAATCAAGAAGACCTCTCCGAGCTTACCAAAAACCCTCTCTCGTCAATTTTGGGTGTCGCCTCGTTTCTCGCACCTCCGCCCCCGTCCGAACACTCGCCTTCATCCGATGAGAATCCTCATGAGCCATCTAATGTTAATTATAAGTATTGACACAAACCCCTGTTCTATATAAATCTTGGCGATGATTTAGTTGCCAAGATTCTTAATTTGCTTCCAGACCCAAATGACAGAAGCTCATTTTTTCTCAAGATGGCACCAGAAACCCCTTTAAACTGATGATTAGTAATTGTAAAACTGTTATATAGAACCCCACTCCCACCCCCATTTTACTGAGTTGACCCCGCTCCATGCTTTAATCAACTGTAGTGTAAAACTGACTGAAGCATGGAGGGGGCTCAACTCAGTAAATTGGAATTGTTTCTGGTTTAATATGTTATATGGATTTTTTGCAAAACAACAAAAACAAAGAATAGACCATAGACTGGACCATCTTCTATTTATTAATGGAAAAGTTATCATTTGGGACACCCAACTTTAGCACATTATTTACATAATCCATCAATACCCCCAAAATATTCAACTTTGCAAGTCAACTCTACCACATTAGTCACTTAGACCATCGAAAGAGTATTCAGCCTTCCCACTCAATAACTAAAATTATGCAATTGAACGTGACAAATTAATGAACGTTAACTTTTTTTGTTCGTTCGTTAGTTAGTTAGTTAAAAATCTCTTTTGTACCCTCTATAAAATTAGAAGGAAATAAGAAACTCTAATTACATTTTCAAGTTTTGTAATGTCTACTTATTTTCTTCTGATAAAATTTGCATATTCTCATCTTCAATAGGTAGTCAACATTTGTTATACCATTCAATTTCAATTATGTTGCCAGAACTTGGGAAAAATGAATAATAAAAATACGTGGAACTTAATTACACATATCAAATTTTGGTATGTCACGTGTAATTTACGTGGTGCAGTGTGCGATTAGATTAATACTTTTCTAGCATAATAATTAGTATGCTTTTCATTTCAATATGAAATGCTTTCATTTCAATATGAAATAATAATTTCATTTTTTTAGAAAAAATATACATTGATTTGAATTGAAGTAAGGTAATGTAATGATAAACATTATATAAAAAGTAGCTTTTATTAATTACTTGACGCTCAAAATTAAAAATTAAAAATTAATAAGGGATTATTGCTATTTAAAGTTTGTTGCGTATAAAGTGACTATTGAAGTGCTAATATAGTTTTTGGGAAAACTCTTCGTACCTTCCCAATATTATTATTATCAAACTTGGCACTGCCTTCGTTAGTTTGTGCTGTAGCCAGTAGTGGCTTTAAATATTTTACTGTATGAGTAATATTCCCAACCAAATACAAATGAGTTTCATCTTGATCTAAAATAAATCTACTGCGACGTTTATAAAAGATATGAGATCAAAGTATCATTCTTCAAAATGTAAGTTGATAATTTTATTTTCTTTTACTGACAAAAAGGAAATAGAATGGGCATCTCCTTCACGAATAATAAAATAAGCAGAAATCAAATCTTCATGTGATGGTTCATCAAGGTGTCCATCTCATTTCAAGGTAGTGACAATTATAGACCCCAAAAAACTCCATTCAAGACATTTTGCCCAAGCCAAGCAGTTCCTGTAGTGATATGAAAAATCTCTATAACCGAGCCTCTAGAATTTCAAAAGAGTAAGCTTCTTGGGGTAAGTAGCCAGAGAAATAGAATGATGTTAAGCATGAACTGCATAGCTTGACTTGAAGATGTCATTTCGTTAAATGAATTCCATATTTTGTGGCATTCTAGCTAAGATAATAAATAATTCAACTTGTTAGTAACTACTATTGTTAAATTTGAATTTCAAAACAAAATCTTTTTTGTTGAGTAATTTATTTTATCTTTCACCATTTACCATATCCGTTTTTGCAATAATTAAGGAAATTAGTTTATGCTATATTTGGCTATATATGTTATATAAGTTTTTGAAAAGATTGATTTACAATTTGAACTCTTTCAACCTTGCATAGCCAATCAAAGAATTCCACGTGGCTTCGCACTCATTCTCTCTCTTCATTTTCAACCACTGAATTTATCCAACTAACATTACTATTTACTTCACTCATTCTCGCTCAAACTATCGCACTAAATAACTTAGCGGACTCTGTCAATGCCACGTATTCTGCTTCTGTTGTAGACAACGTCACTGTCGCCTGCAATGTCGCCTTCCAACTGACAACCGGCCCACCAATCATGAATACATATCCGGTCATCGATCTTCTTGTATCAACATCACCCGAATAGTCTGAATCTGATAAACACTTGACTACACATTCTGTTCCACTTCCATAGAAGAGACCGACGTCGCTAGTGCGCACTGTAGTATACATTAAACTACCATCTGCACTATCATAAGATACTCGAGCCATATACTCTTTCTCCTCAACCGATTTGGGCGCAAACGCGACTGTCTGTGCATTCACTGCACCTGGAGTATCTATAGCCTTAGTTGTTGACCTACCAAACCTCTCTAAAACTTTCTTGATGTATCTTTTCTGGGATAAGAATAGTTTTCGTTTGGCTCTGTCTCTATAGATCTCCATACCCAGAATTCTCTTCGCGTTACCCAAACCCTTCATCTCTGCGAACAATAAGCCTTTCAGCTTCTGAATCTCTGACTTCTTGACTGCTGCTATCATATAGCTGTCAAATCTCTCGTACCACTGCCTAGGCGATTGCTTCAATCTACAAACTTGATCTTCCTTACCAGGAACTTGGAATCCTTCCGACTCTGTCATGTATATATCTCCCTCTATTGCTAGCAACACTTTGATTGAAGTGTGTCTGACCACTAGTGAGAAGATTCCATTGTAGTCCACCTCCTCTCTCTGTGTGAAACCCATTGCAACAATGCGAGCTTTATACTTGAACCCTTCTGTCGGTGAAATCCTGTTGGTCCCAAAGACACAACAAGGGTATAAAAAGAGGCTAGAGGGGGGGGTGAATAGCCTATTTAAAATTTCAACCCTTTTTTAAAATTCAACCTTATGCTTACTCAATGAATTTTGCAGTCACTTAAAAACCACTAGTTCAAGAGTAATATGCACAGCGGAAGTTTTCGATATAAATAAGTTAGAGTTGTTTTTGATTGAAACAGTGCGGTAGGTTTAGTTGCGGTAGGTAGAGTGCGGCAACTAGGGTGCGGTAGGTAAAAGATGATTTGGTGCGGTAGGTTGAGATATTGAAATATAGTGTCTTGGAAGTTTTGGCAAATGATAAGTTAGTCATATTTTAGCTTAGGCAATAGGATAAACATACAAACACAATTCACAACAAGTTTGGATATCTGAAAGTTCAAAAACACTAAACGAAAAACAAGATTAATATGAACATTAAGAACAAGATGAACAAGTGCTGAAAGTAAATTTGCAGAAAGTAAAGAGCAGCAAGTAAATGACACAATGATTTGGAAAGGTTCTATCTGTTAAAAGATCTACGTCCTTTACCAAGATGGTCAGTCTTGGATTTTGAATGGGCTTTATATTGATTCTTCCTTGAGTACAAATTACAGAGATGAAGCTTTGAATCAACAACCTATTTCTATGAAGAATAAATCCTAGACTTAGACCAGTGTATCCCTAATGATGCAATCTGTGTGATTGATCAATCGGGGTGTGTGTGTGTGTAAAGAATCAAGAGCTCTATGTAATCTATATGATTGAGAGCCTAATGAATCTTGTGTTGCTGGGCTTGAGATATGATATGCTTGAAGGTTGCTGGAGATATTTGAAGATTTGAAGGTAAGTGCTTGAAGATTCAAATGATTATGGAAATCTTGAATATGATCTTCAATCACCAAGTATTTCAACAGCAATTTCTCTCTTTGAATCTCAGCAATGTTCAGTGAAGAACTCAAGGACTATTTATAGCCTTGAAATGAGAGGTAGCCGTTAGAAATCTTGGAGGGCAAGTTTGGAAGACAATGAGTTGTTGAATTCTAATTGGAGCTCAGTCTGAGTTGTCCTTTTATTGCAGAGTAGTGGTGGTCCAAATGTACCATCACACCGTTAGATGACAGTTGTATTCAAAATTGAATTTTGAATCTTGCAACATTGTAAACTAACCAATGCTTTGGACACTAGTGTGACCATGGTTAAGTTTAACCAAACTTGAGTTGAGTCTTCAGTTTTCGGTCTTCATAAGGCAAGCTAAGTGACTTGGGGTCACTTCAAGTACGACAACTTGAATGGCTTGGTGCGGTCACTTGAGAGTGACACTGATGTGGTCACTTGAAAGTGAATGTGGTGCGGTCACTTGTGACTGATTCAGGTGTGGTCACTCGTGACTGCTCAAAGTGTGGTCACTTGTGAGGTAGGTTGCTTTAGAGATTTTTCTTCAAAATTTGAGGAGCCAATCTTCACAAGCCTAAACAAACTAAAAAAGGACTTAGCTAAATGAAGTATGAAACTTCTTACAATATATCCTAAAGTCCATAAAAGATAAAATTAGGTCATGGTATCAATCAAATTAAGTAATAGAAGTGGTATATAATAATCATACCCAACACATCCCTTCCCTTTTCTTGAAGATCCACTTGCAAATCACAATCTTTCTGCCTTCTAACCTTGTGATCAACTCCCAAGTCTGATTCCTGTGAAGAGACTCCATCTTATCACCCATAGTTGCATACCACTGATATGACTCTGAACATGTATCTGCTTTATTAAAGTATAAGTAAGAACGGTCTCCACTTCCTCAGCAACCAGCAGTGCATAAGACACCAAGTCTTCAAATCCATACCTCTCCGGAGGCTTCCCAAAATTAGCTCTTCTAGACCTTCCTTGTGCTAACCCATGTTCTTCGGGAACTGAACTTGAAATTTCTGGTGCTTCAGTCTTTGTCTCTGTTGGTGGATCCTGATCAACATCTGACTGTGGGACAACTAACTCTTCAGTATCTTGTTGCTCCACCTGTTTTTCAACATCTGACTGTGGGACAACTAACTCTTTAGTATCTTGTTTCTCCACCCGTTTATCAACACCGCCAACACTTGAAACAAACATGGATTTACCAGTCCATACCTCATAGGGAACTTTGAGGTCAATACCGGTATGAAGTCCATGATTAATCAAGTAACATGTTGTACTAAGCGCTTCTGCCCAAAAATGTTTAGACAACTCTGCATTGAAGAGCATGCACAATGCTCCCACAAGTAATGTATGATTCATCCGTTTTGCTACACCATTATCCTGTGGCGTGCCTCTGCTGGTGAGATGTCTAGAAATCTCCACCTCTCTGCAAAACGAATCGAACTCAGTACTGCAGAACTCCAAACCATTATCTGTCTAGAGCTTCTTGGTCTTCTTCTTTGTCTGGTTCTCTACTACCGTCTTCCAGTCCTTGAAATTCCTTAGAGCCTCATTCTTGTGCTCCATGATAACCACCCAAGTCCTCCTTGAATAATCATCAACCATAGACAAGACATATCTGTGCCCTATTAAAAATTCCTGACGTGAAGGTCCCCAACTCTCTGAGTAGATGTAATCCAGAACGCCTTTAAGATCCTTGATCTTATGGCCATAAAGAAGATCTATGTTAGTCAACTCATGCATCTCTCGAGTGCTCATGTGATCGAGCCTGATGTGCCACAACTTAGACATATCTCCCTCGTTCACGTCGTCTGATGCAGCCATAGTCGACTCTGCAAGCGTCTTTCCTTGGAGGAAATACAAGGAGCCCCGCTTAAGGCCTTTCAGCATCACTTCTGAACCGTTACAGACACTAACTGCTCTACCTCACCTTTGAAACTGAACCCTTTGCTGTCTAACTGACTAAGAGAAATCAGATTCTTCGTCATAAGTTGAACGTGTCGAACCTCGTTCAAAATGACAAACCTACCATCATGAGTTCCTGACCTTGATCGAACCAATACCGACAACCCTGCAGACTGTACTGTTGGCCATGCTTATATCACCGCCATCTATCTGCCTGTAATCAGTAAACCATTCTCTCCTAGGACTAATATGGTAAGACGCTCCTGAATTAAGAATCCACGCATCAGATGCGCATGCTGATTTTGATGTTACTAGAGCATAATCCTCTTTTGAATTGCAATCCCTGGCCGTCATGGCCTCTGCTGTGACTGGTGCCTTGCCTTGCTTCTTTCTGGGACAATCAAACTTCCAATGCCCCTTCTCTTTGCAGAAATTACAGATATCCCCAGGTTTTGGACCCTTCTTGTGTGAAGAATTACCTTGATTGTTCTTCTTCCCACTAGAACCCATGTTATTGCTACTAGCAACCAAACCTGATGACTGGGTACCTGCCTCATTCCCACTCGCCTTTCGGCGCAATTCCCTCGTCTTGAGAGATGTTTTCACTTCCTCTAGAGAGATCCCATATTTACGGTTTATGCACGAATCGACATAATGTTCATAAGACATAGGTAAAGATACTAAAAGCTGTAAGGCTGTATCCTCGTCATCCACAACAACTCCTATATTACGCAGTTCAAGTAATGCAGAAGTAAATCTATCAAGATGATCATTTATGGGCGTACCTTCGGTCATACGACAATCTGTTTGCACCGGAGAAGATACCCGCTTTACCTTTTTTTATTTGAGAGTCGCCACCATGTTGTTGAACGGAACACAGACCGTGAGATTGTTAAGTTCGGGGGTTAAGTTATGGATTGGGAAGGTCAAGGAGCAACCAATCCACCCAATCTAGGATTGGTCTTGCTTAGGTGTTTTTAATCAAATAAAGAACAAGTAAAGCCAATAATTAATTTCTTATTTATTGGAATGTCGGATCATGTGCTTCGAGACCATCTCCATGGATTGGAGAGGCTCTAGGCTGATCCTTTTGATGTGATTACACTACTCTAAAACAAAGAAGGAGATGAGAAGTAGAGATTAAAAGCGTAGGAGTTTACCTAAAGCGTTCTTGAGATTTCAATTGATGGCCTAGACTAAGGCCTTGAATATCCAAGAGTTTTGTGATGACTTTGGCTTGAAAATATGGGTTTTTGGTGGTGTTTTGGTGTGAGGAAGGAATAAAAACGGGAGTAGAGAGAGATGGACTGATAAAAGAATTGTTAACCTCTATTAGGATGACTAGGAACCATTAACTAGCATTAGGAGAGTCTAGGGTTAAAAGACTCTTTATTTATAGGTTTAGATTGCTTAGGGACCAAGCCAAGGAGGTGGAGAGGTTTAATTAGGTAAGGAAATCAGTAGGAAACCTCCAGGAAGCTTCCTATTAGATATTCCCCGGATTAGGAGAGTGTTGGCCAAGAAAGAGATCGGGACGGAGAAGGAAAGTGGATTATTCCCGCAGACAGAGGAGATGTCTCGTACGAGACATTGATGTCTCGTACGAGGCATCCAGTGTTTCAATACTGTTTTGTCCTTGTTTATAGTTCCTTTGTTCAGTTTAGCCCCTGACTAACGGAGTCAGTTAGAAACTTAACGAAACATGACGAAACTAACGATTTTTCATCCAAACACAAAGGCGAGACACAAGAATAGTGTAATCATAAATTTGAGTTCAAAATGGGGTGTCTACACAATCATACATCTTCTTCTTCAGGTATAACTTGTTGGTCAATGAACGTGTCATGTACATATCTTCCAACTTTAACCAAAGATCGCTTCCGGAGTCTGTTCCTGCAACATTGGTTAGGATCTCATCATCCAACTGTCTGATGATCTTGGCGTGAGCCTTCTGATCTAACTTCTTCAACGCTGCTTCCTCCTTGGCGGCTGCTTGTCTGTCCTTCTCTGACCCTTCTGTGGTGACTGCCTTATCCTTAGGATTCTTGAGATCCCTGATTGCAATCTCCAACGGTTCCCATAAATCTTTGTCTATCAACAAAGCCTTTATCTTGATCTGCCAGAGAGAAAAACTATTCTTCCCATTGAACTTGTCGATCGAATCTGCTCCTTGACCCATCTTCTTGTTCTCTGCAGTGGAATCCCTGAACCTCCAACCACGAACCAAAACTCTGGAACAACCAGAGCTCTGATACCACTTGTTAGAGCAATAACAAGACTTGATAAGAAAAAGCAAGCAATCACAAAAACACCGATATACGTGGTTCACTAACTTGGCTACGTCCATGGGGAGGGGAGAGAATATTATTATCAATCTGGAGAAACGATTACAAAGATCACACTATTACTATTACACGAATTACTGATCACAATAATTCCCGACTGTATAACTGTAGAATTACAGACCTTCTCTGAGCACTCTAATAATCTATCAGTCTAAAACTGAGGCTTATTTTGATCTAGACTAATGGCCTCTATTTATACCAGTAAAGTCTATGTCAAAATCTGCTAGGAACTTGGAATTCTAGTCCTAAACTGACCCGAAAACCTTCCTTCTGCGGAACTGCACGTCGTCTGAAATCCTGCTGCTATTTGGCCTTAGGTCCGCCCGGGTTGCTACTGTGGTCCGGTCGGATCCTTCCTTGGTCCGACCGGATCACCTTATATACCCGCCTGGATCTACTTCAATTCCCAAAAGCTAATTTCCGACGTAAGATTTCCGACACGCCTTTTGCCTAGGTCCGGTCGGGTCTTACCCCTGGTGCGCCCGGACCCCACCTGCTCGGCCGAGTCCTTTGGCCTGCTCGGCCGAGCTGTTCTGCTCCGTCCTGGAATCACGAGATTTCTCTGTTGTTTAACCCTTTAACTCGGCGTCCCAAATTCAAAGGCATTAACCCAACAGTATATTTTCTGTGTACGTAAAATTTTAAACCGTAATGACCCGTTCTAAATGGTAAGGTTCTTTCGATTTTCGATTTTGAGATTGATCGGTTCAGAATATAATTCGGTTCTTTGACAACAATGCTGAAGCTTGAGCTAAAAAGTCTCAAAAAAATAATATCAAGTAGTACTAATAAATAACATTTAGATAGGTAAACGCTAATTTATTTATTGTTGGGAAACTATGAAGAATTAAGAAATGAAAGCAATGAATCGTGCAGAGAGAAAAACAAAACTGAAACGAGTTTCACCTACTACATGCGAGAAATTGAGTTAGAGACACAAAGTCAATTTGGTGCAAACATGTAGGGGTGAGATCGTAGGGGTGAGAAGGGGAGAATCCATTGAAAGGCAGGTGATAGAAGGTGGAAGTGGATTGGGGGTAGGGTGAGGATCATCGTCGCACTAGGCATGGTTAGGGAGAGAAGAAGTCTAAGGAGCCAATGAAGGTTTGTTGTAATGATATCTCCTTTCGACTTTCCTTATCTCAGTATCAATATATGTGCGTATATTTTTAGCTTATGTATATGTGTGTGCGCGCGCGCGTGTGAATATGTGTATATGTATAAAGCGATGTAGTTTAAATTTATCGGTTCGGGACAAGATATTGGTTCGGTACTTTAACACTAAACCAAAACCATAACCGAAATTTCGGTTCTATAAAAATCAAGTACCGTACACTTAATGATATCCTCAATTTCGATATTTTTAGTTCGGTATTTTCAGTTTTAGTATGATTTTCGGTATTTATTGCACACCCCCTAGTCGTAGAACCAGTTTTGAACTATCTATTTACTGAGCAACGCTAGGGACACAAAATAAGGTCACAAAATCTTGCTCACACGATGAAGTGGCGATATTTTATTGGTTGCATCGATAATGGACCCGCCACACTCTAAATAAAAACACCAATAAAATTATTACACCTATGATTTTGTGAGCAAGTTTTTGTGATTTTTTTGTGCCTCTAGTATTATTCCTATTTACTTCTCCTCTCGTTCAATCAATATTCTCTCTGGGTATGAAAAGAGCACTAAAGTTTTTTTGTTTTTTTTGTTTTTTTTTTAAAGGAAAAAGAGCACTAAAGTTTAATAAAAAAAAAATTACTTCCTTTAAAGTTATAAGATTATGATTATTATTTTTTTTTTATGTCAAAAAGTGTCTATTTTCCGTTTTGAATAAATATCGAGGGTAAGTTTCAATGCTTTCCTTTTGAAATTTTGATAAATTTAACTACTCCTTCAAGTTGATTTTTGTCTAACTGCCCCATTTATCAACTTTATGTAAATAAGGAGTAAATGACAAATAAGGGCTTAGCGTTTGGAGATGGTTTGTCGAAAAGGTATGGTGTTCTAAAACTCGTAGATCGGAGTTTAAAGATGACGGAAACTACCAATTAAGGGTTTTTTTTTTTTTTTTTTTGACAGAAATGATAGATTTTCCGTTACTTATAAAGGGTAAAATGAATGTCTTCAAATTTAAAGGAGTAGATTTAAAATTTTAGTAATGTAATTTTTATTTTATTTTTTTATGAAAACAAAAATCACGAAATTAATCTACTTTAATATCAAAAGCCCAAAAATTATCTCTCTCCTACCTCTACTTTGGTTATGTCAAGTTTTAGAACATCAACCCCTATATACAAACGATCCCCAAACTTTAAGCCTTTGTCATTTACCTGAACCAAATGATGATTTTAGCCCTAAATCTCTAGAGTGGTTAATCTAATTTACATGTAGAGAATTATGGGTTGAAGAGTCGTCATTTAGCTTATATGAAGTTGACAAGCTACGAAATTGAACTTGCAGTGAAATTCGTCCAAACATCTAGGCGAAGAATTCACCATCCCACCCAAAAAGAACTCTCAGCCTACACCATGTATTTGGATATTTCCCTTGAACTGCGTAATATTATTTATATTTTCCATGAATAGTGTAAGGGAATTTTCCGAAGAGAAAGTGTGGGCAATGAAATTAATCCTGAAAAAAAATGATAAATTGTGTCAACAAGTTTACTCTGGACCTACCTCTACTTTAGTTATGTTCACAATCTACTCTGTGGAAAGAAAAGGTAACATGACTCATTTTTTAACTAGTTTTTTTTTATAACTTTGGTGCCATATTAAGAAATTTCCATCTTATTGATCAACTGCCTAGTCTATTATATGATCCATAATGTATTAAGAATCCCTCAAAAAGCCTATTACCGATCAGAAACAATGTACACTCCCTCTGGGAGTTTCACCCAAAGGAAGATACAAAGTAACACAAGTTCTCCACATTACTTCCTATGGGATGGAACTTAGTGGAGCCTCTAACACACCCATCCGGATACCGCTCAGCTAAGAGCTCTTAGGTCATTTTTGAACTGATGGAGTTGCATTAACATGGTTGTTCTTTTGAAAGACAACACTAGTCCTATATATCCTCTCAAAGATACCTCTCCTTCTCTCATAATAAGCGTCGCGTTTTTAAATAAGGAAATAATCATAGCAGAAGTCTATCATGGTACAAGCAATGTACAACTGAGAAGAGATTTCTAAAATGAGACTTTTCTCATGGATATTTATAGCATTATGTATAATTGAGAAGTAGTTTTTTGTACTCAGCAAGAACATATACTATTATTGTATGTAAAAGTATTGTTGTTGTTATACATGGCAAAAGCACGAAACAAAATGTAGAATGGCCTTTTAGCAATATTCATTCAAGCTTTATTAAGAATCTCACCAGGAATTGAGATGCGTCGTTAGTCTCGGTTTGTAAAGTAAATAAGCTTAAACATTAGGATTCTTCAAATGGAGGAAGGCCCCATACGGTTGGGTTGAAATCGAGTAAGGAGCTCAGAACCTCATCTGCAGTTTCAAGATACGAAGCATCCAGTCTTGGATCTGGAACCATCACTGTTGACCTGCCAGAAATATTTCCCAGTAAGAAAAAAAAAAAAAAAAAAAAGGTCGAGGCAAGCCATATTACACACACAAAAGAGTTTCCATGTACTCCCTCCGTCCCAAAATGATCTTCACACTTTTTTCGCCGTTACTACGAAAATTTTGAGCAATAAGTTTTGGTTGATTTAATTATACTAATGAAAATCTATAACTTTTCATTGATACACCAACAATAACAATAATACTATCAATTACCAGTTTTAAATTTTCATTTGGATAATTAAATCAACCTAAAATTATTGCTCAAAGTTCCTTCTTAGCAATGGCGGAAAAAATGTGAAGATCATTTTGGGACGGAGGTAGTATTTGCTAAGCTGACTAACTGAGTTGGGCACTTGGGCGTAGCAGCGGAGATCCTCTCCAGGTGGTGTCAACTAAATTACCAGGTGTAAGTTGTTTTGAGCAATGTGCCAAAAGTCAAAATGTGAGCAGATATAATGGAACTTTTTTTACCATAGTTAACGTGCTTCTCTTACTTCAAATTCTCAGCAACCAACAATCTTTTTTTAGATTTGAGACAACTGGTGGGAAACAAATATGACTTACTCCCTCCGTCCCGTAACTATGTGCGCAATTTCCTTTTTGGGCGTCCCATTGATAAGTCACACTTTCCTAAAATGGCAAAGAATCTTTACTATTCCTCCCACTCATTCTCTCTCTTACTATACTTTTATACTCACAACACCAATCAACCTACTATTCCCTACCCCCACTTTCTCTCTCCTACTTCACTTTTCACACTCACAACAACTACCCACTACTATTCATCCCTTAATTCCCGTGTACAACTCATTTTGTGCATATAGTTATGGGATGGAGGAGTATATAAGTAATAAATCATCGGATATCACGTGGTTTGGATGTTACAATTTGAACGATGTAGTTGTATACTTGTGTCTCACATGGTGTAAAAAGGAAAGAGGGAGATCAAAGTTGAATGAGGAAACACAATATTGAAATCTTCCAAAAAAGGGAACTATAGAGCATTCTGCGAATGCGCAAAATGAGAAAACAGAGAAAAGAAATCTCAAAACTCAATAATTGTACGAAGTAATTAATGGATGGAATAAGAGAGTAAAAAAGAATTTGGAAAAGCAGAAATGAGGATTAAGCCTTAAAGTAAGTCGTGTAACAAATTAAGTACTGCAGAGCCTGCGTAAAGAAAAGAAAAGATGAGTTTGTGACTCAACTCAGATTTCGGTCCAACTATATAATTGGGGACGGCTATGTAAATTCGCTCTATCCAGAGAAAAAAACTTACGCGAAACCGTAAGCATCATATCCTTCTTACTTTTTGTTTTCCATGTCAATTTTGTCTTCCCCTAGCATAGTTGTTGTTATTGATTCATTAGGCTAGATGATTTTTTTTTCTGCACTTAGTTCTATTTAATTCATTGAACTTCAAAATGACCTCACTTAAATAAGGTCCAGACTTACAAAATCAGTCCAATTAAAACGTTTACAGATCAAAGGCCCAAATTTAAAAGCTTCAGATCATAAAAAGTTTGCGGATTTGTTGCTTCTATAGCCGCAAAATTTCGCTTCCAGTTTCCATCAATGTTTTAACCAAACACCCCCTCAAAAATCCAATTAAAATTAGAGGTAATACATTAAAGAAAAAAAAAAGTAAACTATTTTCCAAATGCATGAATATCTTATAAAATACTACTCCTTTGGTCCCTAAATGAATGTCCAGAAGAAAATATGTTCCTAATTGAATTTTCACTTTTGAAGATTCCATATACCGATGCATACTTACACAACTAAGAGTTTATAAATTGGATAATAATGATATACATCTTGCTACCAAATTTTTAAATGACAACTTGTTCAGAATATCCCTTCATTGGAAAAAAGGACATTTATTTAGGGAAGGAGGGAGCATTAACTATTATGGTAACTGAAGTTTCTGCAGAAAGAAGTTTCTAAAAAATATACTGATAAAATCTTACTCCCTCTTTCCCAGAGTCCACCTTTCCTTTTTTGTCCGTCCCAAAGTATATGTCCACTTCCACAAATAACAAAGAATATTTACTATTCCTCCTACTCATTATCTCCCATACTTTACTTTTATACTCACAACACCAATCAACTTACTATCCCTAGCCCACCTTCTCTCTCCTACCTCACTTTTCACACTCACAACACTTACATCACAACACTTACATCACGTCCACTATTTCTTAATCTTCGTGCAAATGGGAGCGTGGACATATACTCTAGGACGGAGGGAGTATTTGAGTTCAACTATGTTACTCCCTCCGTCCCAAACTGAATGTCCAGAAAAAATCAAAATTGCTTTTGCTCAAGAGCAAATTTGTACAGTGTTTGGACACATTTTGGGATGGAGGTAGTACAAGAAATATTAAATAATTTGGCCCTATTATCTGAAGAAAAGGATTTGGCTTCAAAACTTGAATACATAATAAATGTTGCACTTTCCTTTTTTATCCACCCCAAATAAAATGTCACTTTTCTATGTAAGGAAATATAAAATATTTATAGTGTAAATTTACAACTGTACAAGCAATGTACAAACAAGTAAAGCACAATCATTAAAATGTTTACAAGTCAACTGCGATATTTATTATGGGACAAAGGGAGTAATAATAGATGGCTACATAAATAATTACCACCTACGGCCACAAGTAGCATCGGGCCTACCCTGGTAGTCATACTAGGAGTCTAGGACCGATAAGCAATACTCCCTCCGTCCCACCCGAAATAGGATTGTTGGTCCCGACACGGAGATTAAGGAATACTAATATTTTATTAGAAAAAAGTAGTTTAAAAAGTAGGTGTTGTGAGTATGAAGAAGAGAAAAAGTGGTGGAGAATAGTAAGTGAAGTTGTTGCAAGTATGACAAGTGGGTCCCATTAATAAAATAGGAAAAAAAAAAAAAAAAAATTCCCATTTTGAGATGTACTATTTCAGGCGGGACATTCAAAATGGCAAAACGTCCTATTTCGGGTGGGACGAAAGGAGTGTAACATAGAAGAAAAACAGTGAACTTACATCCCAGCACTTTTAGCTGCAAGGACTCCTGAAGGTGCATCTTCGAATACAAGAATCCTACTTGGATCTACCGGTCCACCCTTCAATGAAAAAAAGAATAAGAATTAAAGTTTTGCACCAAGTCAACACTAACATAAAACATTCTTGCAAAAACAAAAAATTACCTCAAATCTTCTGGCGGCTGCAAGAAATACATCCGGTGATGGCTTCCCTTGTTTAACTTCTGGATCATCGCCAAAAACAATATGATGCATCAATGAAAATACATCGCCATGTCTTTGTGTTTTCAATTCAAAGTGTCCTTTCTGAGAACTGGACAGTATATCTTTATATAAGTAATCGCTTTTTAACACTTAATATTTCTTTGGGAGTTTATGCACTCTCTCTCTCTCTCTCTCTCTCTCTCTCTCTCTTTCTTACTCTGAGCAGATGAAAAAAATGAAGCAGATGTCATACCCTGTTGCCACACATATTGGCACTCCTTTAGCATGAAGGTGTCTGATTAAACGGCTGGCCCCTAAAAATTCGGAAAAGGTAAGAAACAGTCAGAAGGCTTTATTTATTCGACTAAATATCACAAGGAAAAGAAATATTTTTCAACAGTTAGAGCCTGTCTGAATTTAAATAAATAAATTTAAAAAAAAAAAAAAAGGTTAAGTTAACAAATCTAACGAGCCTCATTTTGAGAATCAAACACTAAATTAACTTTTGATCATCTACACAATGACAACCGATGAACTTAAAGGTAAAGATGAGAATATCCTTCATAAAAAACTTATGGCTTTAATCTTATTGATGGAAAATCCTTTCAAGATAACAATGTATATCAGATTTAAATTTCAATTGTAGTTTATACTCTACACAAGCAAATATATGCTCAAGTTAACACACAAATATAGATCAAAGGCTTTTATCGTTTAACTACATACTCCCTCCATCCCAAATAAATGTCCATTTCAAAAAAAATTGTCCCAAAATGAATGTCAAATTTCTAAGAAACTTCCCTAAATGATTTTTTACCAAATTGTTTTCACTATTCATTATATACTAAAAGTTCAAAAGTGGGTTGCAAGTTCGTTTATGCATATTTTGCTGTTAAATTGTACAAAAACAAACCATATTTAAAATGTATTCAAATGAAAAATAGACATTTATTTTGTGAGGGACGGAGTAGAACTTTTGCTTTTTGGACATTTTCATCTAGCTAGAGGGTGAAGACAGCATAGTGGTTTATAAACAATCATAAGGCAGTTTGTGACCCTCCTAATGAAAGGTCAAATACTGTACCCTTTCAAGATAGCAAAGCATTTCATTAGACCAGCTAAAACCCCAAAATGGATGATTTTCCATGTTTTATTGCAGCAACTCAGTAACCACCAACTCTATTAATGCAACATCCCATATGCACCACAATACATTTTCTGTCATATTTTTTTTTTTCATTCTAACACGTTATATCAAGATACATACAATCACAAGAAGTAGGATCTTTCTCCTTCAGACATGATTGCTAGAGTAACCCTTCTATAGAAACCTAAAGGCCTTATGCATGATGGCATGACGGCGATACATTCTCTTCGGCATCTCTTTATCTTTATCTTTTTTTCCTTTTTTACATGCATAAATATATACAATCATGATAGTTCTTGTCCTGCAAACACAACCGCCGAAGTAAAACCGTCTGTCTATAAGCTTAAAAGCCTGATACACGATCACTAGAGAGGACGGAAATAGTATGCAATGAACTACTACTAGTCTTTATAATATCTCAAAGATTATGATCATATCTGAAAAACTATATATCATGTGGACTGGAGTCTGGTTGAGCACTATTTATACATCCAGACACTGTATGAGCTTGTTCTAGACAGGAATTTTCTTGATTGGAGCTTGACACGGGTTTGATTATCATCCACTTGTCTATGTTTTTCCAGGAATAATGCGCTACAAAGAATGGGTGTCGCCAAATACAGATTTTACAACACAGCTATCTCAATTAATGCCATCAGCCACACCTTCCCTCAAAAAAAAAAAAAAAAAAAAAAAAAATGCAGTGGAAGAACCGAAAAGAGTTAACATCATCTGGACAAGGTTTTTTGAGGAATATTGGAGGGATGGGTTAACATCTTGACTCAAAAGGGACTTGTGAAGGACAGATGAGGGCCGATTCTTCCATTAATTCTCTCTTGTTCTAAGTTTACATATCATTATTCATCGAGAAGTACTATAACTATTTAACTTGAGCAATAATTTACCAATTACTCCCTCCGTCCCAGAACAAATGTCCTACTTTCCATTTTAGTTTGTCCCAATATAATGTCGCATTCTAAAAATAGGATATAAAGTTTGATAATCTTCCTAAACTACCCATTTTAGTAGACACAAACAATGCAATGCCATGGGAAGTGTAAGGAGTTGTTTTATGAGCAAAAACTACTGTACACATGAATATATAGGGGCAATCAAAGACACAACAAAAAGCTTTAATTTGACTTATCAACTATGACATTTATTTCAGAGAGGGAGTATCATTTAGTTAGCTACTATCCAGTCCACAAAGAGGCCATGAATCTCCTTTTTACTTTGGGCTGCTTACGAATCTTATCAACTTCCAAATGCAATCTTATACCATATTATGCTTTACTTTTATACTAGTATCTAATTTAATCCCCCAAAGTATGTTTATCGGGAATGTGGATTCATTGAGCAGAACTGACGGAGTAGGCGAAACACTTATCCTCTCTATCTTACTTTTGTTAAATAGGCAAGATCACATGATCACCCTAGTGAATCCAAAATTAATTTCCCAAATTAGGAGAGAAGTGCTGCTTCCTACTAATGAGTAAGTCCGAGATGAGTCTGCCAATTTCTCTGATCTCCTTTGCTTCTGTTCATCACCTTCTTTTTTTTTCAACCAATTAAGGTGAGAAATCGGTTTATGGCCTTATCTGGCATTTTTAGAACCAGCTAACAATGCTTAGACAAGACCTGCCACCTCGTAAAGAGCTTTGCACCGGGTAATTGCCCTGTTTGGGATAGGTATGTATTTAGCTCATCATGAATGCTTGTCACTAGGTCCAGCGAAATGAAAATGCGGCTCTAATATGACTATAAATGGGAAGGTTCATAAGATTTTGAAAACTTTTCGGACATTCATTAAGGGACGGAGGGGGTACTTTTTATATGAACTTGTATGGGGCGTGGAGTGATCCGTACCTGGCATGAGCTCACATGACGGAAACATCTTCCGTAGCATCTCCTCTCTTTCTACCAGAAAGTCCTCAGCCGTAAGGGAATCACTAATCCCATTGTCTTCAACAAACACCTTAGCTGCTTCTTTTGCTTTCATCCCCATCATTTTTGCCTTGAGAGGCCAGTCAAATGTTTTGTTGAATCTAGCGAGTATTATCTCCTGCACTTCCGTGTAGAACTTCTCTGTGTCTGGAGCATAAAACCAAAATCAGCTTGGTTAGGTATTACATGCTAAATCTTGGTTATATTTTGAAATTAGAACAACAACAACGAAAATAACATGTCGAGGATGCCTATCATGAGTTTAAAAAGTCAATTTCCGAACAACCAAGGGTCCAAGAATTTCCTTTTATACAATTAAAAAAAAAATCAAGGTTACACAGAAACTACTTGAAGTCATGAATAGCTAGTTAAGAGAATGCAAGTGTAATGTTTCCCTTTGAGTTTAGCATAATAATTACAAACAGACAGCTTAAGCAGCTGTAAGGAAAAAAAAAAAAAAAAACATGTAACAAAGGAAAATCCGAAGACAGGAAATGAGACAGGGGCGGAGCTACCCTTTGCCTTAAGGGGATTGCCCCCCCCCCCCCCCTTGGTATTTTCAAAAGTACCATTTTAGTACTAGGAAATTCTCAATCTTTTGCTTTTGGCCTTAAAATTTATATCTTTGCCCCCCATTTGTACCAAGAAAAATCAACACTATGTTAAAAGTTTACCCCCCCCCCCTTAAAACTAAAATGTAGGCATTATTTAAGATATTTCATATTTAAAATAATTTTGCCCCCGTTTAACTTTTTCCTGGCTCCGCCGCACAGTAGAATCAGAATGATCTTCCAATTCCATCACGTAAGCCGTCCAATCGACATACACCTCAGTCCCCCATCCACCCCCAATGTTTCACATCACTAACCTGCAAATGGAACACCCTATGGCCAATCTAAAGGCAGGCTTAAATGTACATGAACCCTATGGCAAATTCATCCCTTAATTCCACAAGTAAAGAAGACTACAATTTACATGAACCTTATTCTTTTAAATACTGCATGCATTTAGCTGGTCAATTTGGGGACTAAAATTCCAAACAATTTCACGAAAATCCCTACGAATTGCCGACAAAAAGTCAAAGTCCATGATAGTATTGATAATGAGTACAACTAGTAACGATCAAGATCGATCAAACAGCAAATTAAAGTAATGTTTTTTTGTGAATAGGAAATTGGTTTACCGATTAAGAGGCCGTCCATGTCAAAGATGACATGAGTGATTTGCTTTTTCTCCGCATTGCCACCGGGAAGAGCCGCCATATGGAAAAAGCTTGGTGTTCGCCGGCCGGCCGCGGTCGCTTCTTTCCGGCTGCGAATGCTTGCCTACCGTTGTAGAGTTCTTATTAAATCAACGCTGTGCAGCTTTGACCGGAGAGACAATGGTCGCTCACAGAGGGGGTATTGACAAATACAAAGAACTCTCAAAATCCTTTTTTGGTCCCTTAACTTTCTATGGTTTACAAATTTAGAACAAGACTTTTGTTTGTTCAAATAGGGAAAATCACTAAAATATGCAACGTATCGGGTGTTAAAAGTCAATTAATGCAACGTAGTACTTACTTTTGAAAATAGACAACGTACTTGCTTATTGTGTATCAAATAATGCAACGTAATAACTTTTTAGCCTCTACTACGTTGCATTAATTGATACAACGTACTTCAAGTACGTTTGTCAAATTGTTCGAATTTTGCATTATTTGATACAACTACTTCAAGTACGTTTCACAATGTAAGAATTCGCTACTACGTTGCATTAATTGATATAAATCGGACACTACGTTGCATAAATTTGTCGTTTGCCCGTTCAAATATATCCATTCTTCCACTTTTTTGCAATATACTTTCACTCCGTTGAAGGAGCCGTCAAATAAAAGGCGAGGATGTTCCAGAACTTGACCTCAAAGTCACACAACAATACTTTAACCGGTGCGCCAAGGCTCTCTCCCCTTCTAAAGGAGTCGTCAAAATTTTGATAATTTTTTGATTATGCGACAATAATAACTTTCTTTTTGTTTATATTAAATCTTTAATTTCAAATTTGAGTTGGTAACATCCCGTGCGTCGCACGGGTGTACACTAGTGTCAAATAATAGAGAATCGGGATGATTCCGGCTAGGATCATCTGATGTGATACAAACATTTTACTTCCTTTATAATGGAACTAACAAAAGGCTAAAGAATGCTCGAGACCCCCTACCTGCTGTGAGAATGGTAACCTTTATTTATAGTTGTTTATATGGACGATCGTGCCCAGCTGGCGTATAATCCGGGCTTGGTTGTTGTCGTCTCTGGATAAACGAACGACATGCTTAGCGGCGTAATTAAAGCTGAGTTGGCCACTCTGTGTCACGCAAAGGGTCGTGCGTCCACTTCTATTAAGGTCAATCCTTGATATGTGTCCTTCACATGTATTTCATACAAGAGGAAAATTAGGGTTGAGTAAGTGTAGGATCGCCCACTATAACCTGTATGTCGGCAATTTCTTAAAATATCAATAATCTTAAACCTTTTTCTACATATGAAAATAAAGTCCTCATAAGTAAATTTGAAAGCTAAAGTAACAAATAACATATATAAACTCAAATTTACCCAAACTTGACCTACATCAGACACCAACATTGGTATATATATCACTCTCAAGATCACGTTTGGAGTTTGAAGACATTGTGCCAATTAAAAAGATACTTAAAATACATTAAAATGTGTAGCCCTATTAGATTTATGATAGTTTTTCAGAGTAAGGAAATATAATATATTGGTTAGTTGAATTGGTGATGACTTCATATTTTTGATAAGTTGGAAACTCTTATAGCGACCACGTCCAATGATCGCGGGACAACCCATGGTAAAGTCTTGTAACGTAATGTCCATGTGTGGATTTTTAGCAATCGATCAAAACCTCAAGCTTCACCATGACCTAGCCACGGGACATTATGCCCTTTGACTATATCTCAGTAGATTCATCGGTCATGATCTACTCATTTACATCATTTTCGTTGACATCATTATTCATTGCCCCTTAAGTCCAATTCATAACAAAACAACTACTAACTCAAATCATCAATCTACTATATTTCAGTACATACTAACTAAATGAATATCAAAGATAGATTTACCATGGATACATTCCACAATAATTATCTGAGATTGATAGAATTGCCATATTTGAGTGTTTATTATATTTTGAGCAATGCTAGGGTTACAAAATAAGCTCACAAGATCTTGCTCACAAAATGAGGTGGCGATATTCTATTGGTTGCATCGATAATGGACCCGCCACACTCTACTTAAAAACACCAATAAATTCATGACACATAGGATTTTGTGAGCTTTTTGTGCCCTTATTATTATTCTTATATTTTACCCATTTTTTCCCTTAACAAATATCAAATTTCAAGCAAATAATGGATGTTCATTTTTCTAAAAGAAATTTACATGTAAATGAAAATTTCATATTTTAGCAATAATATATTTCAGTACATACTAACTAAAAAAATGTATTATAAAATGGTTGATAAGAAATTGGGTCTTTACAAGAGCTAAGTTTTTAATAAACAATTATATATATATATATATATATATATATATATATATATATATATGTATATGTGTGTGTGTGTATATTCACCTAGTGATATGATGCTACATGAAAATTTGGGTCCGCGCCCTGCATCTGGGTGTTGTAGTCTAGAGATACACCGACTTTGATCTTCAACCTACAAACAGATACCGGTTAGAGGTGGGGAGAGGGGTTCTCCCCCCCCCCCCCACCCCTGAAAAACTCTCCGACGTGAGAATAAGTGATATGGTTTCCAAGAATAAAGCTCCACGAGATGAAAAATATTCAAAGAGACTTAAACATCAAGAATAAGCTTGTAAAATAAGGTTTTAGCTCTCAAAGTAAAACTTGTAAAAAACAAAGCCTTTTCGTTATCAGGAAGTGAGGGGCTTGCATACGCTGATAGCTTCCACAAGGTATAAACCACGTGTCCTCTTTTCATTGGCTACTCGCCCTTTATCAGCCTCCATGATCTATGCAAGTGGGATGCCCACATGTCGATCTGTCCTTTTGTCAGACATTGTCAATCCTCATCAACTCTTGCCAAGGCCAAGCACATACTCTGCTCTTCAACCATCAACTAGCCCACAACGAGCTGCCAAATTTCTCACGCCCACATCGAGTTGCCAAGTTTCTCATGCCATCAAACCGCACATAGCGAGTTGCCAAGTTTCTCACGCCGAGATCCAGATATAGCGACCTCCATGACTCGCCTATCCCCACACATATGAAGATGACCTTAGCCCATTTGTTACCTTTCTCGTATGAAGATGGCCTTAGCCCAATTAATGTGTTGCTCGTGTGAAGATGACCTTAGCCTAATGTTACCTTACATAAATCATAGACCCATATTATATTGAGCCTTGTCAGCAGTTTTATATGTGCTTTGCTTGTTTAGGAAGAATTTGTGTATTAGAAATGTGTAAGAGTGAAATTGTCATGAAAGCAAATTATTCATTATTATGTGTGCTTAACTTCATAACTTATTACCCAAGGCCTTCTGGCCGAGTGGTATAGAGCTTGAGGTTTCCTTCTGGAGGTCTCAGAAATTTATAATAGTCAAAGCTACAAATCTGTAATAAATTTATAGAAATTTGTAAACGATGACAATTGCCTTGAAATAAATGATATGTTACAAAGTCAAAAAAATAAATAATAATAATAATAATAATTAAAAAATCATGCAGTAACTTAGTATTTAGAGATGAATTCGTGTCTTAAAAATGTTAAAGATTGAAATTGTCCATGGAAGCGAAGCGAATTTGAAAGGACGGGCCGATGGATGTAAAAGTAGATTTTAACGTTGCTAATCCTTGTCATGATGAAGTAAACCAATCAGAATACTCCGTCTCTCATGACACGGATCAAAATTCTCCACCAGGATTACCATCACGATATATCCAATCGAACGGTCCAAAAAACCTAACCAAATAACACAAAACTGCTGTATACTATATATATATCCCCACCCCATCATCTCTTTCCCACACACACAGTTGAAAAACAACGCACAGTTTCACATTTCTTAGACACAGAAAATGTCAGGAAGAGGAAAGGGAGGGAAAGGATTGGGAAAGGGAGGTGCGAAGAGGCATCGGAAAGTTCTCCGGGACAACATCCAGGGCATCACCAAGCCAGCGATCCGGCGTCTCGCCCGACGTGGCGGCGTTAAGCGTATCAGCGGCCTCATCTACGAGGAGACACGTGGCGTTCTCAAGATCTTCCTCGAAAACGTCATCCGTGATGCTGTTACCTACACCGAACACGCTCGCCGGAAGACCGTCACCGCCATGGATGTCGTCTACGCTCTCAAGCGCCAAGGTCGTACTCTCTACGGTTTCGGCGGTTAGAATTAGAGCTAGGGTTTGTATCTGTAGAAATTAGGGATTTGAATTTCTGTTGTACTCCCTCCATCCGTCCCAAAATGATGAATGTCCAAAAATTTTCAAGTTTGCTCTTGATAGTTTAATGTGAAAAGATGATTTTAGTGTAATTGAGTTACTTTGATGGAAATTTATTGATCGTTTTGCAAAATTGATTGAAATTTGTCTCTCTTTTTTCAGTTTCTTGGGTTTGGAATAATTTTCAAGCATTTCTGGAATTATTCAGACAAAGTTATTTAAGAAATACAGCACTCCACTTAAAATTTAGGAATTCATAGTGTAATTGTAATTAAAGAGCAGGTATTCTGCAAAGCTACAATCTTTCAATTCAATCATGAATGTTGTTGGCTGGAGTAGAACCATCAATAGAGCTTTAAATTGAATTATTCTCTCTATTGTGAAGAAAATTGAGGGAAATGTCTAGGGTTCTTCAAACGGAGGAAGGCCCCATTTGGTTGGATTGAAATCAAGTAGGGAGCTAAGAACCTCATCTGCGGTTTCAAGATACGAAGCGTCCAGTCTTGGATCTGGAACCATCACCGCCGACCTGCAAGAATTGTTCGGGATATATGATCAAAGGAGTGTGTGGATAGGAAAAGAATGCTAATGAACGTACATCCCAGCATTCTTAGCTGCAAGGACTCCTGAAGGTGCATCTTCAAACACTAGTATCTTTTCTGAATCTACTGCTCCATTCTGTTCATTCAAAAAAATTAAATAATGATTATGAAAATACTACTAACGCTCTTTGGCATCAGCTGAACTGTAATATACGTAAACATTTTGCCAAGAAATTTACCTCAAATCTTCTGGCAGCTGCAAGGAAAATGTCAGGTGATGGCTTGCCGTGTTTAACTTCTGGATCATCACCCATAACCACATGATGCATCAACGAGAAAAGGTCACCATGTCTTTGTGTTTTCAGTTCAAAGTGCCGCTTATGAGAGCTGTAAGATAAATACTCATATTAATAAATGTGCTTTCACATTTCATACTCCTATGGGAGTTACTGCTCCTCCTCTCTTTCTCTCTCCGAGCAGATAACAGAAAAGAAACGATAAAAACATAAAGCATGTTACGTACCCTGTAGCCACACATATAGGTATTCCTTTGGCATGAAGGTGTCAAACTAAACGGCTAGCCCCTGAAATTGGGAAACATAAGAACCAAAATGCTTTATTCAACATAAGGATTCGCACCAAAAATGAATAAGGTTAAAACAACAAAAAGTCCTTGGTTTATTTAACAGGAAGCTGGGGAGAAGGGGGCGGGGGAGAAACAAATTAATATTGATCTAAAATACTGAAACCGCAACGGAAAAGAAGACAGAAGAAGACATGCATTAACAAAGCAATATTTCCTCCCTCATGTTTGTTCTCATCCATAACCTTGTAACTTTGTAAGTTACATTTTACTCCCTCCATTCTGCAGGATTCCTTCCTCTCCCACTTATCTTAAAATCTTCAACTTATAGAGTTTGGCATGAAATTAGGTTGATTAAACTTCAAATGCAAAATACTCCGTATTCTTTTAATCCATAATCGAAAGTGGGGTCATTGAGTGGAACGGAAGGAGCAAAAGAAAAGGTTATCTGCATATCCTACTTCTTCTCAAACCAGTCGAGAATTAGCTACTCTTCCATAATCATGTCCACATTTCGCACAAGAAACTTTCTTGCCAGTTCTGTAACCATCAAAGCCAGCGTCTCCAGTTGAAAGGGAGGTATGCTGCTTACTGCACATAGGCATCCAAATATAGTCTGCCGATTCTGACCCATTTTGCTTTTATACGTCTGACATTAAAGCATTTAGGTGGGAAAAGTGGGTTTTATGGTTAGAAAAAGGGAGATAGGAGAGTGTTGTAGCTCCCTCACATCTTCAATAGTGATACTCCCTCCGTCCCGGAATAAATGTCACAGTTGACATGTCAATATATTTAAACCCTTTTTGTATATTTCCTACATAGCCCCCAAACATTAGAATTAGTCAGGTCTGAGATCTACAGAAAGGACTTATGTTGATGTGATATACTGTTTTGTATAGCATTTCCTTTGTTCAAAATTAGGATTAGTCAGGTGGTTCATTATAGCACGTAGTATTTCTTGAAGGAATCTGTTGCATAGGCACCTTGTTTTAATGAAGGGCACTTTACGAAGATCACAATACTATATCCTATTTCAAAAATTGCGACATTCATTTTGGAACATACCAAAATAGAAAGTGCGACAATTATTACGTACGTTCAGATGACGCTTGAAACGCTCAGTACCTGGCATGAGCTCGCTTGTTGGGAACATTGTCCGAAGCATCTCTTCTCTTTCTACCAGAAAGTCCTCAGCACTGAGGGAATCACTAATCCCAGTCTCTTCAACAAACACCTTAGCTGCTTCTATTGCTTTCTTCCCCATCATTTTCGCTTTCAGTGACCAATCAAAAGTTTTATTGAATCTAGCAAGTATAATCTCCTGCACTTCAGTGTAGAACTTCTCTGTGTCTGCAGCATACACCAAGATAACAATAAAAAAATAGTTAAAAATATCCGTTTGAATTATAGGCTGTGTTCTGAATTTGAAACAAGAAAAACTAATGGATAAAGGATGAATAATGCAGAAGAGGAAACAACTATAAACCGAAATTGTCCGAAATGCTTTTGAATACCGTATTACCGTCTTTGCTGCAAAGGGGAAAAAATGAGGGTGTCTATGATGAAGTAAAATAGTGGACATGGTTCTAACAATCAAACTAGCTAGTGCACTTATATGATTGAGGAAGAACGATTTCAGTGTCTACCATACATGGAATACCATACCTATATTTAACTGATTGGAGCTAGTAAATAATTTTTTAAAAAGACTATACTGAAAATAAACTATTCCCCTTTGTTTTGTGTGAAAAATTCTCCTTCAACCCGATCAAAGAGTCTACTTAACCAATAATGGACGTACAGAATCCTTGGAATTAGAAAAGTTACAAAATTGTTTGAGCATGCCAAGATGGATATACGATAAGTGGAGGGTCAAAACCCAATTCAGTACCAATGCGCCAAAAATAGTATAGAAACAACTACTGAGATTTTCATTTTCCCTACAAAAGTACACCATGGCTCTACACCTTAACCAACAAACTCATCTATACAAACATTACAAAGTTGCTCGAGTTTCAATCTCTCACTTCAACAATAATACTCGCTCCGTCCCAAAATGATCTTCCTATTTGCCATTTTTCATTGTCCCAAAAAGTTCTTCACATTTCTACAATTTAGGCTCAAAAGTGCACAAACAAAACATGACTAGTGAAGCAAGTGTTCATATCCTTAAAAAGTTTGAATAGTCAAATGTGAAGATTATTTTGGGACGGAGGGAGTATGTAATAAATTTGATTTGCATAAATAGCACTCCAAAGTGACTTTAGTTCAATTTCAGGACCGACTTTTCGAAATCAATAAATTAGAAAAAAAAAAAAAATTGCATTCCCTACAGAAAATCAAGTGCATAAACCTTGTAAATTGTGTAATCATGGTCTATAATTAAGAGAAGCCATGTCTTAACAATCGAATCACATTGGCAAGAGTTAGGTCAATTGATGGATGCATATGAACATAAAGATAAGGACATCACATGTAGATCAGAAACAGTGAAATCGAGGAGATATTTTACGATTTGGAAATGTAGTTACCGAGTAAAAGGCCATCCATGTCAAAGATGACATGGGTGATCGATTTCTTGAGGGAATTTCCGCCGGAAAGAGTTGCCATTCGGTATTGCTGCCGTCGTCGTCGTTGCTTCTGTCCGACTGCTAAAGCTGGTCTGCTAGTGGTTAGCGAATCAGTGGCGTGCAGGTTGAACCGGAGGAACAAAATGGGCTGCTTTACAGCTTGCACTCTCATTGATTTGGTACAGTTGCTGAGATGTTTGGTCCCAAATGATTTTATTTCAATTTATTTAGTATTTATTTTTTCAGTTTATTTTATTTTATTTTTAAAAAAAACATATCCTAAGTAAGGATGATCAAACCCTAAACTTACAAGTTTAAGATTGTCTTTAAAATTTTGAACTGATACATTACTATATAAAAAGTACTTCTTTCGAAATTAAAGAAAAATATTGGAAAGTAGGTTGTGTGAGAATGAGCGAGAAAGTGAGGTAAGATGTCGTAAGTAAGTAGATAATTGTTGTGAGTGAGAAGAAAAGAGAGTGGAGTATTCCCTTCCTCACATAATAAAAATTACTACTCCCTCCGTCCCGGAGTAACAGTCTTACCCCTCATTTGCACGCTTATTAATAAATAAATATTGGAAGTGATGTAAATGTTGTGAGTGTAAAAGTAAAATAGGAGAGAGAATGAGTGGGAGAGAATAGTGAATTGATTGGTGTTGTGAGTATAAAAGTAAAATAGGAGATAAAATAAATGGGGTGAATAGTAAAGATTCTTTGCCATTTTAGGAATAGGACTCTTACTCTGGGATGTACCAAAATGGAAAGTATGACTCTTACTCTGGGACGAAGGGAGTACTATTTTTGCTATTTTAGTATCACTTTACCGGAATATAATACTTCTTTTTTAATGGGGGGCCCACATGCTATACACACAACAACTATCCACTTATTATTTTATACTCCACTTTTTCTCTCCTTCCCACTCACAACACCTGCTTTTTCAAAATATTTCCTTAGTTCTTTTTTTTTAAAAAAAAACAAAAGAGTACTCCCTCCGTCCCATTTTAAGAGTCAAAAAACAGGTGAGTTCAAGAATTAAAGAAAATCTGATATGTTGTGAGTGTTGATAGTTGGATAGAATAGGGAAAGTGGGGTAGAGAAGAGTTAGTGAATAATTGTTGTGAGTATGACATGTAGGACCCACTTTCCATTTTTGGATTTTGACTCTTAAAATGGGACGTCCTTTTAAAAAAAAATTGACTCTTAAAATGGGACGGAGGGAGTATTTTGTTATGTGACGAAGAGTGTTAGAATGTGCCTCGAATCCTAGGCATATCGCGAGACAAAGCAAGCCGGAGCTATGCGATGTGTCATAAGGAGCGATTTGGCTAAGGTTGTTTTTTGGAGGCTATGCAATTGCATGGAGCGGCCGCATAGGAAGTAAAAGGTTTTGGTACACACATGATTAAAATAGGACACGGTCGTGCAAGACCTATGCGGTCGAATGGGGCGGCCGCATAAGCCCGATGAGTTTTTGACAAGTGTTCCGTCTGAGATTTGTTTTCCTTGTTTGTCAGGGTTTTAGACTATAAGTAAAAAACTATTGGACGCTAATATGAAAACCCTAATAGTTAAATTGTGGTTACAACCGGTGATTAATAGATTTACATATTTTTTGGGTTTCATAATCGTTTTTTTTTTTCCTTCCTAATTCACAAGTAGATCGTCTGTAACTTTTTTCGTGGATCCTCATAGTAATAAAAGTATTATCCCACTGCCCGTGGACGTAGCTATTTTACGATAGTGAACCATGTAAATTATGTGTTCTTGTGTGTGATTTTTCTTGCTTGTTTGTTGAATTTTGATCTAGTTATAACTGTTTGGTATGCTTATTATAAACCACTCCTATTACCTTAATTTGATTTATCCCATAACCTTATTTTACTCTTTGTGAACTTTAGGATATATTGTAAGAAGTGCTTGTACTTCATTTAGAATAGTCCATTTTTTAGTTTGATATGCTTAGCAGATTAGGACCCTCAATTTTTTCTAAGCCTGGAGATATGAGGTAAGGCCCATGCCTACCGCATGAAGCCTGCCGCATGACCAAGGTTACCTCATGAAATCCACCTTGCCGCATGAATGATGTCTACCGCATGAATGATGTATGCCGCATGCTCTGTCGCATGGAACCTTGGTTAAAGAGAGTAATTAATGAGGATTAAGCCTTAAAGTAAGTCGTGTAACAAATTAAGTACTGCAGAGCCTGCGTAAAGAAAAGAGAAAAGATGAGTTTGTGACTCAACTCAGATTTCGGTCCAACTATATAATTGGGGACGGCTATGTAAATTCGCTCTATCCAGAGAAAAAAACTTACGCGAAACCGTAAGCATCATATCCTTCTTACTTTTTGTTTTCCATGTCAATTTTGTCTTCCCCTAGCATAGTTGTTGTTATTGATTCATTAGGCTAGATGAATTTTTTTTCTGCACTTAGTTCTATTTAATTCATTGAACTTCTAAATGACCTCACTTAAATAAGGTCCAGACTTACAAAATCAGTCCAATTTTGTCTTCCCCTAGCATAGTTGTTGTTATTGATTCATTAGGCTAGATGATTTTTTTTTCTGCACTTAGTTCTATTTAATTCATTGAACTTCTAAATGACCTCAATTAAAACGTTATTGATTCATTAGGCTAGATGAATTTTTTTACTGTTTGGTATGCTTATTATAAACCACTCCTATTACCTTAATTTGATTTATCCCATAACCTTATTTTACTCTTTGTGAACTTTAGGATATATTGTAAGAAGTGCTTGTACTTCATTTAGAATAGTCCATTTTTTAGTTTGGTTCAAACTCAACCATGGTCACACTTGTGTCCAACACTATGGTTAGTTTTGAACGTTGCAAATTCTAATTTCAAATTTGAATACAACTGTCATCATAGTACAGTTGGACCACCATGACTCTGCAGCAAAAAGACAACTCAGGCTGAGCTCCAATTAAAATTTAACAGCTCATTGTCCTTCAACTTGGACCCCAAGTATTTCTAACGGCTAGTTTCTCATTAAAGGCTATAAATAGTCCTTGAGTTCTTCATTGAACCAACGCTGAGATTCTAAGAGAGAAATTACTGTTGAAATTCTTGGTGATTGAAGATCATATTCAAGATTTCCAGAATCCTTCGAATCTTCAAGCACTCATCCTTCAAGTCTTCAACAAGTCTCCAGAAACATTCAAGATCAAATCTCAAGCCTCATCACACAAGTTTCATTAGGCTCTAAAATCATATAGATTCCAAAGAGCTCTTGATTCTTACACACACACTCACCCCGATTGATCAATCACATAGATTGAATCAATAGGGATACACTGGTCTAAGTCTAGGATTGTTCTTCATAGAAATATGTGTTGATTCAAATACTTCATCTCTGTAATCTGTAATCAATCGAATCAAATATATACCTCATTCAAAATCCAAGACTGACTATCTTGGTAAAGGACGTAGATCTTTTAACAGATCGAACCTTTCCAAATCATTGTGTCATTTACTTACTGCACTTTATTTTCTGCACTTTATTTCAAGTCTTGTTCATCTTGTTCTTATTGTTCATATTAATCTTGTTTGTTGTTTAGTGTTTTGATCCTTTCAGATTTATGAACAATTGTGAATTGTGTTTGTTTGTCTACCTCATTGCCTAAGTTAAAATCTGACTAACTTATCATTTGCCAAAAATCTCAAAGACACAAGTTTTCAATCTCTCAACCTACCTCACTCTAACCTACCGCATATACATCTATCGCACCATTATCTACTGTGCCCTTTATCTATCGCAAATATAACATACCACATTTAACTAATCAAAAACAACTCTTAACTTGTTTCAACGAAAACTTCCGCTGTGCATTTTATACTTAACCGTGTGGTATTTTATCTACCGCAAAATTCAAGTGTAAGCATAAAGGTTGAATTTTGAAAAAGGGTTGAAATTTTAAATAGTCTATTCACCCCCCCTCTAGCCTCTTTTCATACCCTTGTTGTGTCTCTGGGACCAACAATAACACTGGGAGTATATATTATCCCTTTTTGAAAAAATGGTACTTTTCAATAGGACACCTGATGTTGATGCTGCATAAAAAGAGCGGTACCGGGGGTTTCTAATCAGGTGGGAACGGACGATCGGATGCTTTGACGAACGACGAATGGAACTGCAAAACGAACATTGTTAGGGGCGAGGGGGATGACACTGCAATAACCCTCCCGCATGAGTATTTTGTACATGATAAACCATATGGAGAGGGAGGGAGGAGATATAAAGAGTGTAGAATTGTGTGTACCTTTCCTCGTGCCTCGTGAGGGAGATGCCTTTATATAATATGAGAATGAGAAGAAAGGGCTAGGGCTATTATACGAACCGAGCTGGCTCGGGCTCGGTTCGTGAAAGCTCGAGTGGGCTCGAGTCAAGCTCGAACCGATTGTCAAGCTCATTTTTGTTATCGAGCCGACCGTGTTTGACTCGTTTAGCTCGTTAAAAGCTCGAGTTCGGCTCGATAAGCTCATTAAACTTGAATTTTTGTTTTTGAACGGCTCGAACTCGGCTCGATAAGCTCGTTAAGACTATATATTTCTTTTAAAAAAAAGAAGCCTAAGCTCGAGCTTGGCTCGTTAAAACTCGAGTTTGATATCGACTCGAGTTGTTCGCGAGCAGCTCGCGAGCTCGATTCGACTCGAGCTCGAACAAGCAAATGGGGTCGAGCTCGATAAAAGTTCGATCTCGGTAAGTTTTAAACGAACTCGAGCTCGACACCCCAAAGCTCGACTCGGCTCGGCTCGTTTACAGCCCTAGGGATATCTACCCATTAATCACATGTCTTTGCAAGCAACTCATAGAATTAGGGTATATATATTGAGGATATTTATATTTCTTTCAACACCTAAAATGGCAAAAAGAAAAATTTGTTATGGTACGGAGGGAGTATATTACCCCAGGGATGTCAACGGGTCGGATACGGAGCGAGTTTACTCAATACCAAACACGCCCTGTAGTGAACACTCTTTGTACCAAACCCACCCCGCACCGTAGATCGCTAAACCTGTATCCGCCCCCGCCCCGTATTCTACAAAAGCATAATTTTTGGCTTTATCCCAACTTGTATAACTTTAACAGCAAACTCAAATCTGCGACCCAACTATTTCATAACATAACAGTAAATAGGTAGCATACTTGCGTATACGAGGATTATATATGAAGGCAATAAGGTAATAAGTGAAAGGTTTAGGGACATAATAGTAAATAGCATACTTGCGCATACAGGGCGGAGCAGAGTGGGGCCCCGTGGGGTGGAGTGTGCTACCGAACCCGCCCGTTAACCCGTCGGCGTTATGAAAAATTGTTACCAAACCCGCCTCGTTGCAGGGCGGATTATCCGGTATATGGATCGGATTCGGATAAATTGCCACCTCTAATTACCCCTTCGTTCTAAAATAATTGCTCTAATTTTAGTATTATCTAACTATCCTAATAAAAGTACCAGATTTATTATTGATATACCATTACAAATATTATTAGCAATAACAAATTTATGTTTTCATTAAGATAATTAAATTAAATTAAAATTATATTACTCAAAATTTATTTGTACTAACATAAAAAAATGGAAATATTATTTTTAAGGAGAGAAAGTACAATGAATATGTTAAATACTTTTACTAGTGTGAATAAAAATATTCCATTTTTTTCTACTCTAATGTTTTTTTAACTTTGTTCTCTGAGTGATTTTAATCGTTCACACAATGAATTGTTGAACCAATCAAAATGCTAGACTACTCTTGACACGGATTGTGGGTTATCACTAAGAGATGATTCAATCGAACGGTTAAAAAGTAGCTAGCTGGAACACAACTCCTCTTTATAAACTCCCACCTCACTTTCCCCTCTGCACACTCACAAACGAATTTGAAAAATTCAGATTTACATTTTCCGATCTGAGCGCGAAAATGTCAGGAAGAGGAAAGGGAGGGAAAGGGTTGGGCAAGGGAGGCGCCAAGAGGCACCGGAAAGTTCTCAGGGACAACATCCAGGGTATCACCAAGCCGGCGATCCGGCGTCTCGCCCGACGCGGCGGCGTTAAACGTATTAGCGGCCTCATCTACGAGGAAACCCGAGGCGTTCTCAAGATCTTCCTCGAGAACGTCATTCGCGATGCTGTTACCTACACTGAACACGCTCGCCGGAAGACTGTTACTGCCATGGATGTCGTATACGCTCTCAAACGCCAAGGTCGTACTCTCTACGGTTTCGGCGGTTAGAATTAGAACTAGGGTTTGTATTTGGGGATTTTTGAGATCTTGTTTTCTATGTTAGTTAATGTGAAATGTTTATCGCTGTAATTGAAGTAAATTAAATGGAAAACTCGTCCTTTTGTGTAACATACTCTCGTTGATGAATTGGTTTTTGCTATTCCTGTTTTCTGGTTTGATTGAGTTTTGAGCATTCTGAAATTTAGGGTTTATAAGGTGAATTAATCAATTCAGGTTCTTGATCTAATTAGTAATGGAAGGATCTAAAATTTATCACTTGTATTTCTTCTATTGCTCCTTCCGGTTCAAAATAACTGTCACTTTTCGATTAAAATTTTGGTCCAAAATAATGGTTATTTTTAAGCTAAATGTCTCTTTTACCCTTGCATTGAAACATGTTATCTTTTATTAATTGTCTTGGTGTTAGAAATTAATGTAAGAAAGTTACACACTTAAAAATAGGGGTAAAGTTGGAACTTTTGTCATTAAATATAATAATAATTGCATTTCTTAAGAATTGTGCAAATGCCAAAAGAAACGGTTATTTTGGATCAGAGAAAGTATTCTACGGTTTTGGAGGGAAAAATCCTTGCCTGGGAAATGAAATTAGATCGAAAAGGTTAAAGTTTGAAAAATATGATGAATTTGGGAGGGAAAATTAGTGATTATGAATGAAATTTGAGGGAAAACGGAAAAGGTCGAACCAAGGTCTGACCACATGATGGTTGTGTATTTCCTATATAGTTGAAGCATTAGTAAATGATCTTTACAAATCAAGATTTCCATATCTACCCTTTTACCAAGAAATTGAGCTTGTTGAATTTGTTTTGGCTAAAATTACTCCGAGACTTTTTGAAAAGAAAATACTAAGAAGTTAAGCGCCTCTTATCATCAAATATTACAATAGATAATGTGAGACGAGAGCAGATCTCCTGTGCCCCTCCATGTGCCCCCCTAATCTGAACCGTTTACAATATCAACATAAACGGTCTAGATTAGAGGGGCACAGGGAGGGGCACATGGAAGAGCACAGGAGATCTGACCTCATGTGAGACAAAGAAATACTCCCTCTGTCCCTAAATGAGTGTTAATTTTCAAAAAATCTTTGTCCCTAAATTAGTGTCTTTTTTGAACATATTTTTCTCCCTAAACGTTTTTTTTCGAAAACTTTTTCACCGGTTTCTTTATACGTGCAAAACTAAAGGTTTGGAAATGAGATTACGAGATTATATATGAATTGTTGTTACCAAATTCTTCAAAAAGTTGAGCTTTCAGTGTCCCTTAAAATGAAATTTGGACACTCATTTAGGGACAGAGGGAGTACTAATATTAATCTTCATAAAATGAACTTACATGGATAATAATATTAGAAAAAAAAAACTCTCATCTCCGCTCCCTCTCGTAATTTGGATTTCGAATCGCTCCAGTGGAACTCGTTATAGCGTGAGCTCTACCTTATGGCTCCGATCTTGCAGCCTCATTTTTTTTCTGTAAAATTACACTAACTTTAGTAGTTTCACTAATTTAAAAAATTAAAATTTACCTCTTGACACCTGGCACTGAACTTGCTAAAAAGATGAACAAAAACACTTGACACTGAACTTGCTAAAAAAATGTGTAAAAAACACTTGGCACTGATTAGTAGTGATATTGTATTTTTTTTTTTTTGGTCAGAATACTTGTATTGTACATCATTTTTCTTTTCTTTCGAAAAGTTGTATTCTCACCGTCCCATAACAATGTGCACAAATTGCTATTTTAGGTGTCCCATTGATAAGTCACACTTTCCTAAAATGACAAAAAATCTTTACTATTCATCGCACTCGTTCTCTTTTCTACTTTACTTTTATACTCACAACACCAATCAACTTACTATTTCATACCCCACTTTCCTTCTCCTACTTCACTTTTTACGCTCACAACAACTACCTATTACTATTATCCCTTAATTCCTGTGCAAAACCCATTTTATGCCCATTGTTATGGGACGGATCATTCCACTTTTGCCCTTGTTCCCGTAATCGTCAAGGGTAAACCTCCCCTCCTTCTAACACAACTGTCTGTCTATGTTTGAGAACTCCCAAATCTCGCGCCAATTGTTATGCATTTCGTTTGTCAAATTGAGTTTGTATAACTGTATTTTCGACTTGCTTAAACCATTTAAATTTACAGTTATAGAGTTAGGGTTTGAATCGGCTTGAATTGGTGAGCTACGATTTTGGTTTTGGGGGGGTTTTGGAATTTGGTTGTAGATATGTTGAATTGTGAAGTGGTTAATTTCGGTAAGTGGAGTAGAAATGCAGACGAGGTACACGGCGAGGACGAATTCGATAGGAGAGTTTTGAAAGGGTGTGAAAATGAGCAGCCACAGCAAACGACCTGCATTTGCTAGGTAAAGTTCTTAGTATAATTTTGCTGAATTTGTATCTTATTTGGGAAGGGATGTTGTGCTTGTTTTTGGATTATGTTTTGAGTTAAAGACAGTGTCAGTTGGGTTGCTGGTAATTAGGGATTCAACTTAATATGAATGTTTCGTCTGCTTTTATAGTGTCAAAAATGTACTCCCTCTGTCTCTAAATGAGTGTCCATTTTCAAGAAATCTTTGTCCCAAAATGAGTGTCTTTTTTTAACATAACTTTGTCCCTAAATGTTTTTTTTTCGAAGTTTTTTTCACCGGTTTCTTTATACGTGCAAAACTAAATGATTGGAAATGAGATTACAAGATTATATATGAATCTTTGCTAGCAAATTGTACATAAAGTTGAGATTTTCAGTGTCACTTAAAATGAAATTTGGACACTTATTTAGGGACAGAGGTAGTAACAATTATCCTGAAAATTATGATTAAGTGGAGCAACGATAAGGGGCATAGATTAAGGGGGTGTTTGGTGTATTAAGCATCAAGTGCTTGATGCTTAATATAATATAAGGGTAATTTGGAGGTAAGATGTATTTGATCACTTTGGGCGCTAGGTGTTGGATGTTGAGTGAGGCTCTTTCTCGTCAAGCAAGGATTTTGATTCTCAATGATTAAGAGGGTGTTGAACATATTTATGTTGAATAAAAGAATAAAATCATGTATCCTACCTCATTACTCTTACATTATATCAAGCATCAAGCACTTGATGCTTGATGCACCAAACACCCCCTAAGTATCTCCTGCATTAACACAAAAAAATTCGGGAAACATTAAGACTTAACTCTCCGCATCAAGAAAATCCTATTTACAAGTACATGGAACAATTTGCTTGATTTTTATCCTTATACGAAGTCACGAAGGTGTCAATGGGTTTTTTAATCTTTCTCATGATAGCCAAACACATTCTTAGATGGATTTTTTTTTTTTTTTTTTTTTTAATCCTATACTTTTTGTCGTTCAAGCGAAATCTCAATTAAGAAAATAAAGGTGCAGAGTTGGGATCTAAGACTAGTGGGAAAATGAGAGGTTCAGAGATTGGTCAAGGACTTAGTGTTCAACATAAAAAGACTAATTATGAAAACATAAAATGTCTGAGCAAGAAAATCTCCTTTACTCCTCAAAACTGGATTCATTCTGTGATCATTTTCACCAATATTAGCGAGACTTTCCTGGATCAAGATTGTGTTGGTTCATGCTACGCGTACTAGAATCTCAAAACGGTCCACAAGATGGAAAATGATGAGGCTTCATATACATGAAATGTTTGGGGTATTCGTCAAATATTGAAGCACTTTGATAGAGGTTTGTGTGAACACACTTTCTGCTATGAAATGGATATGTGCTATATCTCTGAGTACTCGATGACAGAACACAACCCGCTTGGGAAGTAGTGTTTTGTGATAACATTAGTGTAGTACTTGGATATACTTCTTGCGTGAAGTCTGTATTGTTGGAGCTCAAGGCAATCCTTCAAATTTGTACAATATTTGGCTCTTATCACTTTTTATTAAAGTGTACTGATATGATCAATATATAATGTGAAATTTAACTGTATTAAGTGTATTGAACTATGAAGCCTGCCTATACTTATGTAGTCTCTCTTTTTCGTTTGAGCTCTTACCAAGTTGAACTACCTCGCTTACAGTAACTTTTAAACATAGCTGTTGACTTTTTCTCTTGCCATGTTGGTTTGTATGTGGCGGTCTGCTGTTATTAGTTTATCGTGATTTTAAGCCTTGCTTGTGGAATGGTTTGTCATTACATTTTGTTTGGAGATGGTGTAAAGCGTTGGTTTCTACACATTTTTTTTTTTTTAATTATTACTCCATATGTCCAAAAAATGAATGTCCAGCTGTAGCTTCTAGTGAAATTTAAGAAAGTTGGGATTTAAACATTTTTAGGAGCATAAATACATAAAACCCTTAACAATGTCACCATATTGCTTCACGAGTGTAAGTGTAGATTAGAACTTGTTGTTTGATGATGGATGATTCCGTAAGTTCTCAAAAACATAGACATTCATTTTGAAAATTAGACATTCATATTGGGGTGGAGGGAGTATTAAAGTACAAGGTTGGACTCAAATAGAAATTTTGTTTCATGCTAATAAGACATTTTGTCATTTTGGGTGTCCCACTCGAAATAGGACTACCTCAAAATGGAAATATTTTATCCAAGGGGACCCACTTTCACACTCACAACAACTTTCCACTTATTATTCCTCACCCCACTTTCTCTAACATACCTCACTTTTCATATTCACAGCAACAACTTCACTAACACATTTCCTTAATCCCCGCGCGACTCCCCAAAATCCTATTTTGAGTGGGACGGAGGGAGTATATCTTGATAATATAATATTAAATTTATTATCCAACAAATCAAATACTTTAATGAAAGGCATCACTGGTCAAACATTCTATGAAGTAAAATCCTCTATTGAGTCTTTGAAATCAATTTTTTAAAGAACTTACGCTCAATTGCTATGAAAGCTTATAGCACAGTTATAAATAGAAACTACAACTATAAAATCAAAGTTAAATTTAAACTTGAAAAGGAACGAAATTTCACCCAATTCAACTAATCAAATTTTGCATTAACCTGGAAAACAAGGAGAAAAACAATTAAATGTTCAAAAAGGAATTAAGAAATCAAACGTAATGATGATCAGTCAATTGCAACGGAGTGCCAAAAGGACATAAAACAAAGTGATCGGTCAATTGCTCTGTCCCAGCGAGCGTGGACAATGGGCCCTTAGAATTGGACTAAATGGACTAACTTTCCTTTTTACTGAAGATGTATTATTGGGCTGTCAAAATAATACTCCCCCCCGTCCCTATTTACCTTACAAAAATTGCCATTTTGGGTGTCCCCATTTACTTTACAAAATCCCAAAAAGGAAAGTTTTTATTACTTTTCTAATAGTGGGACCCACTTGTCATACAGCAACTATCCACTTACTTTTCTCTACCCCACTTTCTCTCTCCCACTCAACTATCTACACTCACAACACATCAACTTTACAATCATTTTCTTAATTTTTGTGCAAAACCTCTTTTTTGTAATGTAAATGGGGACGGAGGGAGTATACTTGTACGGGGTAATATAAAATGGGCCCTTAAAATTTTGGGGACATGAAGTTGCTCACTTTGCTCCTGCTCAGGGCCGGGCTTGCTTTGAAGGTGGACATTCTCCAGAAGCTATGCTCCTCCTTAGAACCTATTCTTCGCCCAAGTTGTAACATAAATGCCTATTTTATTCTTGTTGTTGGATGGTTTTTAGTGCTGAAGTGGTATTATTCCATGGAATAAGCTATTGGCTTTGGTATTAAATTTAAAATTATGTTTAAAAAATCAGAATCTTGGTGGGAGTAAAGCATTACTTGAAGCAGGCCTGTTTCTGCAATTGAGATTCCTAGGAATGGGTCCAGTGCCACAATGCTTCTGTAATAAACATTTTTTCTACTTTGACTACATGAAGCTTGATTACTTGTTGATCCGTCTCTTTATGCTATCATGATAGTTCAAAATTGTAATGTAGGTTGCATGTAACAAACATAATTAGACAACCTATCAATTCTGCTTTCCTCTCTTTTTTGTAAGCAGCCTGAACTTCGATATTTGTTGGGACAGGAAAACTTTTGGCACCAGTAAGTGTATTTACCGTTGTGTTTATGATTCTATCTTGACTTTACCAGCAAAACATCTAGCAATAGTAAGTGCATTCACCCCAGTGCTATTTCTACCTTCTATTCATTTTTTATCATTTAAGATTGCATTCTATAGCCTCTTTAGTTTCTTTTCTCTGTATTAATCCCCACCAAAACCTTTTAACATCTCTTTTATTGATTTCTTTGAGCAGGAATTGTTAGTGAGGAAGTAAAACGTGCTTTGCTGGAGTTAGTGGAAGGTTTGTGATGTTCCTACCCATAAAAGATTGCATTCTATATAAATGTATGTATTGTGTTATATATCATACTCCATATATCATATCCTATTGACCAATTTAAGCAATTCATTAAAATGAGATTAAGAAAACTAGAGATAAAGCAAAATAAACCCTATACTAATTTAATCATTGCAAATTGAACCTTCTACATATTTTAATTGCTTAAAAAACCTTACACTAAGTATTTGGTTGCAATTAGAACCTTTCATCAGATAGTCGTTAGAAAATAAGTTAGAAAAGTGCACTTGCACCCACAAAAATTTACTCCCATCATCCCATAATAAAGGTTACTGAAATTGAATGCACAAAAATTAAGAAAAAGTAGATATAATATTGATAGTGGAGTTAGTGATGTGAGTATGAAAAGTAAAGTAGGAGAGAGAATTTGGAGTAGGGAATAGTAAGTGGATTGTTGTTGTGAGTGGGCAAGTGGGCTCCGTTGGCAAAAGAAGTATTTTCAGTTTCCATTTTGGGTTATTAACCTTTGTTATGAGATGCCTAAAAGGGAAATAAGCAACCCTTATTAACGGACAGAGGGAGTATTCATTTTCTAGTGTTCCAAAAAAGTTACTGTTATTAGACTTATTTTTCTCGACTAACTGAAAAAGTTGTTGCACACATGAATATTGATATAAGACTGTGCCACTCTTAACATCAAATACTAAAATGAGTTACACTTGCACATTATATGAAGTTAGTATAGATAACAGTTCCACCGGTTGGTTTACTTGTACATCAAATAACTAACTAAATAACATAAACAGTAGAATAATATCATAAAAAACTTTGTTAGATTTCCTAACACACTTTGAAATTAGGACATTAAAATCCATACCTTAAACTTGTAGAGGTTAAAGTAGAGATTTTGAGTTGCGAAATGGGAAATAAAGAAAAGGAAAATAGAAAACTTATCACTTAGTGATGTGCATTATCAACTAAAACATTAAAAATGATATATGTATGAGTTTCAAGTGACTTTTAGTCTTTTCATAGTTGACTCATTTTTTTTTTTTTTAAAACTATGACTAGAGATTTTTTCTATTTGTTTCATGTCTTTGATTTTCGTGTATATTGCTTTTTCTATCTCAAATTTAAGATCTTTCGAACTATTCTCCTCTATGACAGTATATAAAAAGCATTTTCCTCCTGCATTGAATGATGAAACAAGTATGGAGATTGGAGAAGATTGGGAAGGATGGATCATATTACAAGAGGCTGAATACTGCAGGGATATTTTCAGTTGAAGACTTTCTTCGCCTTGTTGTTAGGAATCCTCAAAAACTACAGACTGTAAGTGGATGGTTTAGTTTACATGGGAGCCTTTTGTATATGTGGTAATGTCTTATGCATACTCTCTCCGTCCCAAAATGATCTTCCCACTTTTTTAAGTTGCTACGAATGATCTCTGAGCAATAATTATAAGTTAATTTAGCTATATAAATGAAAATTAAAATCTTGTAATTGATACACCATTAACAATACTATCAATAACAAGTTTTAAATTTTCGTTAGAATAACAATCAAAAAATTATTACTCACAGTTCATTTGTACAAACGATGAAAAAAGTGGGAAGATCTTTTTGAGACGGAGGGAGTATATGCTTTGGCCTCAGATCCTTGGCAGTGGTATGTCAAATAAAATGTGAAGAAATCTATACCTTCCACTTGAGTGAATCCCTTTGCGACCAACCGAGCTTTGTACCGTTCCACATCTCCATTTGGCTTGTACTTTATCTTGTAGACCCATTTGGAGTCTATGGCTTTCTTTCCAGGAGGCAATGTTTCTAGTGTCCATGTCCCATTTTGTTCAAGGGCAAGGATCTATTTCTTCACTGCTTCTCTCCAATGTGCATCTTTTACTGCCTGATAATAATATTTAGGCTCATCACGTGAAGTGATGGCCGCCAAGAAAGCTTTATGATTAGGGGAAAAACGATCATAATTAACAAAATGTGCTAAGGGATATACCTCCGAGGTTTCTGAATTGGAAGTAGGTGGCGAATGGTCTATGGAGCCAGGCAGACTGACGACTTAATCCTCCAGATGTTTGGGCTGTTTCTTGGCTCGATAACTACGGCGTGGATCTGCATTCTGACTGTGTTCAGTTGTCTGCCCAGTTGATTGCTCATCTGTCTGCACAACTGTCTGCTCAAGTGGCTGCTCAATCTGCTGTTCATCCGACTGCCCAAGTGTTTGTACAGTTGTCTGCTCTGGTGATCGCTCAACTGGCTGGACTACTGACTGTTCTGTACTGTCAAACATGCTGAGTTCCCCCTCCCAATCAGATTTGCGACGTGCAACCGAATCATCCACAATAGAGTTTGATGGTATATTCTTGAATGGAAAAACATTTTCAACAAATTTCACATCTCGAGAGGTGTAAATCTGTTTGCTCTCAAGATCAAACATCCTATAACCCTTTTGAGAATGTGGATACCCAACAAAAATACATGGACGACCCCTTACATCAAATTTGTCTCCCCCTTTTCTATTATCTTTGGCATAAGCAAGACAACCAAAAGCACGGAGGTGGTCATAGGTAGGCCTTTTTCCAAATATAACTTCAAAAGGAGTTTTGTTTTGCAAAAGTTTTGTGGGCAACCTATTTATAATATAAGTAGCTGTCAAAATACGTTCACCCCAAAATTTCTTTGGCAACCCAGCTTCAAAACGTAATGCCCTAGCAACTTCTAAAATGTGCCTATGTTTACGTTCCACCACCCCATTTTGTTGAGGTGTGTCCGTACAAGAGGTCTCAAGTAATATGCCATGCTCATTGTAATATGCTATCATTTGTTGTGATTGAAATTCAAGACCATTATTACTTCGAACCTTCTTTATTTGTTTTCCAAATTGGGTTCGAATCATGTTGCAAAACATAGTCAAGTATTTAGACACATCAGACTTATATTTCATGAGAAAAATCCAAACACCTCGACTAAAGTCATCAACAATTGATAAAAAATATCTTGCACCGGAGAAAGAAGGAGTTTTATATGCGCCCCAAATATCACAGTGAATTAAATCAAAACAAGCTAATGACTGAATACTACTTATTGGAAAAGGAAGTCTTGTCAACTTTGCTTTAAAACAAGAATCACAATGTTTATCCTCCTTTATTTCACCACCAAAAACATTACTAAAATAATCAAACCTTGAAGAAGCTGCATGACCTAGTCTTCGGTGCCAAGTACTTGAGTCAACAACTGCTGTTAATGCCGTACCACTCCTCTTGACTGGCTCCATGTAGTATAGACCATTATGTCGCCTACCCATCCCAATCAGAGTCCTCGAAGCTAAGTCCTGCATAGCACAAAAATCCGGAAAGAAAATTAGTGCACAATTTAAATCTTTTGTGAGTCTACTGACAGAAAGTAAACTGCACTTAAAATCCGGAATATTTAAAACATGATCGATTTTCAACCCATTTGGTAGATTTGCACTACCCATGCCTCTGACAGGTATGGTATCACCATTTGGTATTTTAACAGGCAAGGAATCCGTGGGACTTCGTCGGTTATGCAAGATAGAGGCATCACAAGTTATGTGCCCACTTGCACCCGAATCGATGATCCAAGATGTGGTATTATACATCTTACCCGCCATATTTGCTGTTGGAGGATCTTCACTACCAGGCTGCTGCTTGTTGAAAAAATGTACCAGCTTGTTGAAATTGGCTGCCGTAAGGCCTGGAATACCCAATCAATTCAGAGCAGCTTTCAACCGTGTGATAATATTTCCCACAATGAGTACTCTTTGGCTTCTCTCGTAGCCCATATTTCTTGTCATCCTTGTTCGGCCTTTGCATCCCCTGTGTCTGAAAAGCTGCAGCTTCAATGCTTGGCCTCCCTGCCATCGTAATCTGTCGCTGCCTTTCATCTTCGGACACTAAGTGGTATGCTACCCCCAATGACATCATCGGCTTCGTGCTAAGAATCTGCGTCTTGACCGTGCCAAAGCTTTCATCAAGCCCCATTAAGAACTCATACAATCGTTCCTTCTCCCTCATCTCCACTAACTGTTTAGGTACATCACAAGTGCAGCCATTGCATTTTCACTTTGGCATGGGAGAGATGGAATTTATTTCGTCCCATAAGCCCTTCAGTTTGGTATAATAGGATGACACGGAGAGTTTCTCTTGCCGAGTTAAGGTTATCTCCCTCTTCAACTCATAAGTTCGAGGTGCACTTTGGGTCCCAAATCGCTCACCAAGGTCTGCCCATACTTCCTGTGCAGTCTTGGCATGCTTGACGCTGCTTCGAATATCTTTCTCCATGGAACTGTGCAACCATCCTTGAACCATGGCATTGCACCTCTTCCACAACCCAAATTCGGCTGAACCTTCCTGTGGGCATTGGATCGTTCCATCCACGAATCCAATCTTATTCTTTGCGAACAGGGCATTACTTATTTCTTCTACCCAATCCGCGTAATTCCCATCATTCAGAAGATCACTCACGAATACGGTATTTGGAGTATCCAAGGCAGAGATGAAATAGGGCGACATCACATCAACCTTGACTCCCCCTGCGGCAACAGTTGTAGCTTTGTCGTTGCCTTCTTCATTGGTAGTCATGGTGCCTTGATGTCGAGATTTAATGAAAGATAAAAGAGAAGAAAAAAAATGTGTGCGGAAGCGTTAATCAACCACCTCTGACGCCATGAAGAAAACGAAAGAGAGAGGCGATTGAACAATGTAGGTTTTCATTGATCTTTTCGTACTGTAAAAGAGGTTACATATATACAAGTCTTTGAGAACAATCTAGATCCTAAAATTAAGGAAGGAGATCAAAACAAAAGATTACAGAGATATACACAATAATAGGAGATATAAACATATATATATATGGGAGATATACATCCCGTGTATATCCTACAAAATGTGGGAGGCGCTGCTAGAGTATGCAAAGACTTGTGTGCTGAGTGGGAAGCTTTATGTGTATTATTCTCCTGAAGAAACAACAAATGTTGGTGTTGTTTTCAACAGCATTTATGAGCTTAGCAGCCTTATTGCTGGCGACTACTATCAGCCAGCTGATTCTCTTTTTGACAGTCAGAAGGTAGATTATGCTTTTCTTATAGGACAATGTTATTTTCTTTAACCAAATGAACTCTTGTTTATGTGCTCTGCCCAGAACCCAACCTTCTCTCCGGAAGCAGCTCCAGGGGTTCAAATATTTTTCCTGTTTTGACGTAATTTAAGTAGGAGTTGAGAATTAGTTAAAGTGTTTTGGTGTGAGACAAAGACCATATGATGTACCAGTAAGGAGGTCTGAAAAGTGGAGAAGTAATAAGACTGCGAGGGGTAGGGTAACGGATAAGCAAACAAGGATAAGGGTGATCAAAGGCAATATGAGTCTACTAGGGATAGAAGAAAGTATCGCGTTGAAGAGAATGAAGTGGAGAGCGAAAATTCACGTGGATGATGGGGTTTGATATTTTTATCTTTTTCTTACCTTTTCCTTCTCCAAAATTTCTTCCCACCTGTTTCTTATTTTAAATTTCTTTTCTCTCTTTTTTTCCTTCTTCTTTCCCATTTCCCAATCGATGATTCCATAAGACGATCATGACCCCAAAATGTTTTGGGACTAAGGCTTTGTTGTTGTTGTTGACATGTTATTTAATTAGGGCATTTCTCATATTTAAATAAGTAATTGATTGATCTTCCAAAGAGGAACCTTTGAGTGGTACATTTAAGGATCAGGGTGTAGGCCTTTTTTTGCATGCCAAGCAGTATATAGGTGCTTACATATTTAAGTCTTCCTTGTTGAGAAATTATTACAGGTTGCATGTTATTGGTTTACAAATATGATCACTTTATCCAAGTTTCAATGACGTAAACAAATCTGAAATGATATTTCTTGCATACCCTGTTTGAATGAAAAAGCTTACTGAAGACGGAGGTTGATTTATTAGATCAAGTGAAAATGACTATTTTCTTAAAGCTTTTATTGTTTCTTTGTGCAGGTATATGTGGATACATTGGTGAAGATAGCGTATGACAATTGGAATCAGGTTGTTGAGTATGATGGCAAGTCTCTTATGAAGTTCAAGCAACCTAAGAGGCTGAATTCATCTCTGAATGAACTTTCAATTGATTATCCAAATGCTCTGAATAATCAGCTTTTGCCTCCTCGGGTAAGAACATTTATTTTATCGAGTATCAAATAAGACTATAGTTTTATCTGCGATACTTAGCTCCAAATCTTGCCAGTTTTCTGTTCTGTCTGAAATGCTAGTTTGAAATGCATGGTGTGATAATGCTAGTTTGAAATGCATGTCAATTTTGGTTAGAAAAATGCTTCATTACAAGCCCCCCCCCCCCCTCTTTATGATAGTATTAGATTATACTACCTTGGTCCTAAAATGAATGCCCATTTTTCTAGAAAGTTTTTGTCCCAAAACGAACGTCCAAATTATGGAGAAGTTACTAAATCATCCATCATCAAACAACAAGTTCAAATTCACACCAACTCTAATAGTGCAATATGGTGAGATTATTAAGGGTTTTTATGCACTTATGCTACTAAAACTACTTAAATCTCAACTTTCTTAAATTTTCCCCAACTTAAAATTGGATATTCATTTTGGGACGGAGGGAGTAGATGATTATATACCGGATCTAGTGATGCAAGCCAGGTAGTTTGACATGCAGAAGATGTCTGCCTTGGTAGTAACAGTGCCATTGTAGACACATTTCTCTCTCTCTCTCTCTCTCTCTCTTCACCAGCCCTCAATTCTTCAGTGTATTTTGGAGTCTTGATGATTGATTTTCTTTGCAATTGTCTCATCCAGGTTCAAGTTATGATGACAAACTGGCAACTCAGTACCAAGGCCAGTCTCAGCTTGTGGATACCAATTCCTAGGGACAGTTTGACAACTCTGCCTTTGCTTCAAATAATCAGCACGTCGGTAACTCTCATCAAATACAGAAAGTAAATTTATTGCATAATTAGTTAAACCTTCCGTAGAAAACATAGTTGTTACAAATGAAACTAGAAAAAATGCTCTTAGATAGCACACTCTGGAGGGAAACCTTGTGGGAAACGGTTAGAGTCGTTGCAGTAATTGTAGATCATATAATTATTTTGTACCCATTTTAGCCTTTCTTCACTTGTTGTATCCAAGTCTTCATTTAGCCATGTATTCTTTGAAGTAGATGCAGAATTTACATTGCATGACGATTTGCCTGACGAGTAAGTACAGGCCTTGGCACTGAACTTTCTATAGGAAGAAGTAAAAGGAGCTTGAGTCCAGTCAGTCTTAATACGTCCACCCTGAGTAGCCCAATCATCTGCGTTCCATAGGCTCGAGTATATCCTCATAGGTTGGTTTTTCGGGTATGGCACCCCTACTGATTCCGCGTTCTTGAACTTTCTAATAGGTGTTCCATCCACAGAAAATCTGGAATTGATTCATAATTTGTAAGTTAATGTGAAATTATCAAATAAAAAATGATGCAAATTAAGTAAATAAATCACTTATTGAACATTATTGTTGATCATTTTATTTAGATATATGCTTACATGATGTTTTGGGGATTCCATAAGATGGAATAAGTGTGGAAATCTGCAGTCGGGTCGAACCATAGCTTGAACTGTTGTTCTCGGTTACCCTTTCCTTGGCTAAACACATTGGTGTGAAGAGTATACGGATCACCACTCAAGTTTCCCAAGAATTCGAAGTCTATCTCGTCGTGAGCTGATCCTTGTGAAGATAACTGCAACGCACATAACCATGGTTAGCCATAAAATTTAGGCAAACGTAGAAAGTTTGACTTGTCATGCTTACGTTAAGGATGATCATGATTATATATAAAAGTTTAAAACGTAGAAAGTTTGACTTGTCATGCTTACGTTAAGGATGATCATGATTATATGTAAAAGTTTGAGTTGTTAAACTTACGTAATAAGCTGTGACAGTGCCAGCTGAGTTTCCAGGGACGAGTTTGATCTGCATATCGATCTTTCCAAACAAGTACTCCTTCTTGGATTGGAAACCAGAGCCAGATGTTTTGTCAAGGGAGAGAGTAAGAAGGTCGCCATTTTTGAGCATTTTAGCACGACCATCGCCCCAAGTGATTTCAAAGTCTCGGGATAGCTTACCTAGTGAAGAAGAAACCATTAACGAGCAAATCACGAGAGAGATTATCGTGACTGAAGATGAATATAATGAAGCCATTTTTTGCAATCTCTATGGCTGCTAATTTGCTAGACAAGCAAAGAGTGTATTCTTAGATGGAAATATGTAATCGAGAAGGCGAACTATATATATATATATATGGAGGAACTAACTAGCAAGCCAATATATAGGTCTCATTTAATTTATTTCTTTTGGGTGGTACATTCCAAATAGGTTTATGTATTTTTTTATAAGGGAATGGATTGGGATAACAATTTATCTCATAATCTAAGTGGGAAAGGTGAGGGCTAGGGAATTGCACGAGTATTTTGCTGCTCTGCTCCAATCAGATCGATGATTAAGATATGTATACACTGTTCGATGTGGTTCTCATTTATCAAATTAATCTCAGTCATATAATACACGAGTTGTAAACGAAGCATCGGGTCACACTCCGAGCTTATAAATAGGCTAACACAAATCTCCATAACGGAATTCAAACTCGTGAATCCGCATGAGAAGCTAACACCTGATACAACAGCTAAAGCTCTTGGGTATGATGAGGTGGATACAGATTGGCTAAATGAAGTTGTTGGTGAAAATTATTGGCTTCAAGTAAAAAGCAACTATGTTAAAGAAATACAGGTAATAGGAAAGTTGTTGGCTTGGCCTTTGACATTAAACATTTGTACAAAACAAAGCATATCTTAGTATATCACTATCAGAACCTTGTCCAACAACCCCATTAAGGCCTTGTTTGGGACCCATTTGAGTATTTTCTGTCAAAAACAATGTCTTAATATTCGCGCATGCTGGAACTTGCTCGGAGCACCAAAATAGTGGAATAATGGTGTGACTTTAGTCCAATTGGCATGGAAATTAAAATGAATGACTTTTTGAGAAAAAAACTTTGTCTCTAGACGTTTTTTTACCAACTTTTTTCACTAGTCTTTTTATACTTGCAACACTAAATGTTTTAAAAAAAAGGATTACATGATTACTATTTGCCACCAAATTGTATGAAATATGGAGATTTTCAGATATCACTTAAAACGAAATTTGAACATTCATTTAAGGACAAAAGGTGTACAATATTAAAGTGTTGTGAGTAGAAATAGTGGGATGGAAATTACTAGGGTAGGTGATCGTAAGTGATATAGTTGATGTGACTTGCGAGTATAACAAGCCAATCTCATTGATTAAAAAAACATTATGAATTTTTCTACTTTAGTCTTTTGTAATTTTAAGTGAGACAACCAAAATGACAAATTTTATAATTCAAATGGGACGAAGAGAGGATATGTTTAATGTCTCGATTCATAATAATAGCTCGATTCTCAAATGGTTCGATTTCATCAATTTTCGGTTTTTGGCTTGATCTGTACGATAATTAGTTTGGTTCCTCCGCAACCATGCTAAAACTTGAAGATGAAGATTAGCCAACTAATTACCTTGGATAACTTATTGATTTTGGGCAAGCGAGATTCAATTATAAATCCAAAGAAATAATTACAACATCACACTAATCTATGATGCACAAATTTTGGTCACAAAATTCCTGTGCAAACCCTATATCTAAAACTATTGATCTCTCTGAGCAATTCAATATTATGATTTGTTTATTACGATGATTTTGGTGTTAGGATGTCTATTCTGTTTATACTAGTCTATTCCTAATCCTGAAGACGAAAGGAGTAACTAGTACAAGTCCTTAAAGGACTTGTTTATTTCCCACTCGTGTTCTGCAGTCTGCGCAAAAGCCCATTAGGCCCAAAAGGCTTGCACGGCGAGGCACCAAACATGCACGACCGTGCATGTGGTGCTCCAAAACCACTTTGCTCTGAAGATTACGCCCTGCCGAGTATGCTACCATGGAACGCCCGTGCTCGAGACTCAAAACTCATTAGGATCTGAAACCATCCTTTGCACGGCCGAGTATTTTGACTCGCACGCTCATGCCAATGTTGTGCCAATGCTGCTCGTCTCGAAATTACGCGATTCTCTGTTGTACGGAGTACAATCTTTTAAATTGGCGTTCTAATTTCAAATACATTATCCCAACACTAATATTATTTATATATGTGAACCAATAATGAAAATTTTCACAATATTCTTATTTAGTATGAAATTCGAATTAAATTGTTGAAAATATTTGGTGCAAAAATTAGACCATTATAGAAAATAGTACAATGTTAGAGATAGTCTAAAAACCTTAAATTGAGACGAACGGAGTATTTCACATTCAATAAAAACAATCGATTTTTAACATAAATATTACACAATGGCCCGCACGTGATTAGCATTTAGCATGTTTCACACGGTTTTCCAAGTACAGATAAAATTCTCTTTATTATGATCATGGTAGCCAAAATTGTTATATCGTGAAACGTTATATTAGTGTCTCAATATATGAAATAAATATTCAATATTTTGTGATAATTGTAACTTTAAAAGTGAATTATATCCTGATTTAGATTGTAGCACTCTAAGTCTAACCTAGCGTAATTATTTATTGTGCACTTAAGTTTTGTGCAGCTATATCTTATTTTTGGTCCTGATATTCTTCTTATAGATTAGCGTTTTAAACATTTTCCTACTATGGGAAATAAAAGTTCTAGTCGCAGAAACTCAAAGAAAGAATTTCGCTCGGTAACCACCTATCTTCAAACTGACACCATAGAAGAGGTAATATTTCACTTAAAAAAGGTAATATTTCACTTAAAACATCCAGCACACACACACACACATATATATTGTCAACTTTAATAAATATTTTCAAATACTCCCTCTGTCCCCTAATATTATTTATATTACCTCTTATCTGAAATAAATGTCATCATTTTTGGGACGTTTGTACGAAGGAACTTTAAGCAATAATTTTAAGTTAATGTCACATTTTAGTGAAAATTTAAAAATTGTTATTAATAACATTTATATTGGTGTACCAATAACAAGTTTTACAATTTTATTAGGATAATTAAATCAACGTTAATTTCTTGCTCAGTGTTCCTCCGTACTAACATACAAAAAACGGCGACTTTTATTTCGTGACAAAGGGAGTAATATATATTTAGAAACTAGGATAGAGAGAAAAATGAGAGGGAAAATGTTATGAATCTCATTGATTGTATGAAAATGGAACAACTTGCCTATTACAATGAAGCTATCAGTCTCTATATACAAAGTCTCGATACAATCTAACTATCTCCCTCCACATGTATAAGAGTGGACTGAAACTGAGTTTTGGCTATGGTATGAAGAATTTTAGGTAGGTGACTACTTGGGACTTGGATCTTAGGAGATAAATCCATGTTGTTCTGGAACTATCATCCACTATGGTCAAGAAAGAGTGAAAATCGTCGTAGGTATGATGCTTATAGACCCTCCAAATCAAACAGATCGCAAGAATATAACACGCAAACCAACAAGCAAGAACGATAAAAGAAGTTAAAACAGTAAAGAGACACAAATAATTGTTTACCCCAGTTCGTCAATATTTTTTACTACGTCTGGGGGCACTACCAAGCCAGGATCTTGCACTATAATATGTAAATTTAGAGTTACAATGAGTTATGGGGCGGAACCCTGCTTATATAGCCAACCTAGAATAAGACCTAAACTTAGACACAAAAGGAATCCTTCTCCTTTTTTGTCACCTTTTTCTATTGCTTAAACTTAGACACAAAAAGAATCCTTCTCCTTTTTGGTTTCCTATTTCTATTGCATCTCTACAGCTTATATGGACCATACAGCTGTTATGTGAATACACCCCCGCAGGCGAAGCGGGAGGAGGACGGATGGTGAGTGTCACGAAAGTCGTCAAATAAAATGCGCGGAAGTCCTTTAGTAAAAATGTCTGCCAACTGATGGCGAGATGGAAAACGTATAAATTTCAATTTTAGGAAAAGTGAGGTATGAGAGAGAAAGTGAAGTAGGGAATAGTAGTGGATAATTGTTGAGAGTATGATAAGTGAGTCCCTTTAATTAAAAAATATATAAATTTCAATTTTAAGAAAATGTGACTTATCAATGAGACGGCTAAAAAAATTTGTACATATTGTTATGAGACGGTGAGAGTATTGGATTAAAAAAATTGTTTTAAATAGTTTTCAAATATACCAAAAAATTATAAAATGTTATATAAAAATATGATACTGTGAGAATGATGCAACAGTACATACAATTCCATTCAGCAAGAAACAGGTGCTCTCGTGAGTATGTATGGGATTCACAACCATGGTATTTTTTTTTTTAATCATCAATTGAACTTTTATTTGGTCAATATTTTAATATCTATATTTCTCTTTAATTTTATTTCCATGTAATTATTTCAAAATTACAAGCAAAACTATGGAAATAAATCACACGTCGAACCTAGGTTTTTTTTTTTTTTTTTTCCTGGAATATAGAGAAGAAAGAAAGTGTGTTATTTTTCCCCTTCTCTCTTTGTCCTCGTCTTTCACTTTCTCGTCCAAATATCTGTTTCTAATTTGTACGGTTCCTAATTATGAAATCGTTATATATAATGCAATTTCCAAAATATATATTTCCCCCTGTAGTTCTACAGGAACATCAATCTTAGAGGAGGGATACAATATGGTACCCTTTCGGGTTACAAAAACACTTGTTATAGTTGCAAATCGGTAAGTATTTTATCTTGATTTAGCAGCAATGTGGTATTGTTTATATTTTGATTGTCCATAAGGAGTGACTCAGTGGTAGAGCCAAACTTCACAATGTGTGAGGTCTCGGGTTCGATCCTCATTATTATAAGGGGGTAAGTGGGGAACCACTATCGATCATCTTTAAAAAAAAAAAATATTTTGATTATCTTTTAAACTCTAAAGCTATTTATCTCCAGATTTTTTTTTAATAGAATAAAATCGGATCCATCAAAATAATTTTAGTCTCAAAATGACGTGGGGTCAGCTAACATAATCGACGTATGTGATTGACTAATGAAATCTTTTGTGTTGTCAATTATCAGCCAATATTAGAATATCAAACAATCAACTATGACGATGGTCGACAACAGTGCATGGCATGCTTTACCTATGCAGTTCTGGATACCTCAAAACTTGAAGCCCTAATTCAAGAAGTTCAGCAATTTTTTGAGTTGCTAGGATTAGAGCTTCCCATAAACAAAGAGATTGTATTAGCCGATCGAATAGAGCTCCGAAGAATTACTTACGGAAAGGTATTGTTTTAGTCGGATTGATGTTGAATCGAACTATTATCTCTATCTCAAAATGAATGTCTAAAAAAAAATTGAATTTGCTTTTGATCAGAGCAAATTTAAATTTTTTTGCACATTCATTTTTGACACAGAGGGAGCATTATAACTTGTTCTTCTTTTGTTTAGAACGGAAAGGAAACTGACGCTGATATAAAAGGCCTCGTTTTTCTTGAAAGAGATAGAACGACCAAGTTTACTAGCGTAAGAGTTTTTATCTTCTTTACCATTAAATTATTCCCTCCGTCCCAAAATGATCTTCTCATTTGCCATTTTTCATTGTCCCATAAAGTTCTTCACATTTCTACATTTTAGGCTTAAACAAAGCATGGCTAGTGAAGCAAGTGTTCATATCCTTAAAAAGTTTGAATAGTCAAACGCGAAAATCATTTTTGGACGGATGGAGTATTTCTTTAAATTTAGGCTAGCATCTACATCTTACTGTGTAAATAAGCTTGGTTTTACCCTTTTTGCATCCATAGTTCACGTGTTACAGATAGGCAGATAGGGAGTGAGGGAGGGGAGGTGGGGTGGGATGGGGGCGGTCGGAAATAGGTCAAGGTCGCGGCGGCTGAGGAAGGGGAGGAGTGGCGGAAGAGAAGGGGCGGATGACAGTTATATACTCTCTCTGTCCTACTATATGTTACATTTTTATTTTGAACACGAGGATTAAGAAAATGTGTAAGTGGCTAACTTTATAAGTGTTGTAATTATGAAAAGTGAAATAGAAGTGAAAAAATAGGGTAATTGTTGTGAGTATGCAAGTGAGTCATATTAAATAAAAATTGCTTTAGTTATTTTTTTTAAAGTAAATTTAATTTATAGTGAGACACCCTTTTGCTTTTATAAGTATTTTTATAAGTATAAGTAAAGAGTGTAATTTATAGTGGTGCTCAGCAGATGGCAATTTTAACCAAAATGCGTGTGCACGCCACATGTGCTATCTAACGAGACCAGATCTCCTGTGCCCCTCTATGTGCCCCTCTAATCTGGACTGTTTATGTTGATATTGTAAACGGTCCAGATTAGAGGGGCACATGGAGGGACACAGGAGATCTGCTCTCCTATCTAACAGCCAATCTAGCCAACATTAGTGCTCAGGACCTCTTTCTTTAAAACTTACTCTTTTCGTCCCAAAATGAAATCGCTTTTCAAAAAAATTCTCATACTTTTAACTAATAACTTTATCTCTAAGTGTTTTTTTTTTTTAAAAAAAACCCACCATCATTACATACTTGCAATATTAAAAGTTTAGAAAGTAGATAGTAAAGGTTTTCATACCTTTGATTCTAAAATGTACAAAATGTTAAAAGTTTTTGAACTTTTCCTAAATGAAAAATATACATTTATTTTGGGATAGAAGGAGTAATATATATATATATATATATATATATATATATATATATATATATATATATATATATACGGTTGCAAAATGCATAAATCAAATTTTATACAAAATTAAATATACATATAGACTTTTGGTGCATTTTTCGTGAAAATAATTCTTTAGAGCATCTCTAATTATTTGGTGCGAAAATTACATTGGTGCAATGTTCAAAACTTACATATTTTAAAGCATTTTATTTAAATATTCTCACAAGAAAAAATATTATTAAAATATTCATTATTATTTCACATATATAAACCAAAGGGAAAAAAAAAAACAAAATAAAAAAAAGATATATTCAAAAAAATAATAATAATAAAAAAGGATAGTAGAGCTCTATTTCTGCATCAAATTTGAAAGAAAAATAGAGTTACTTCATATCAAGATTTAAAGTTTTGTTGGAATTCAAACTCACTATTTACTTACAGGTTAAAAAGTGTTCAAGAATTGGAAAAATCATTAAAACGACAAGGAAGAAGCAACAAGTACGCGCGCCCCGTATCCCTACCATCTTGATCCTGCATGGTTTGCCCAAGTAATCTTTCTGATAACATGTTTCTTCTTTTTCACTTGGTTTTTTCTCTATCAATATTGAAGGTACAAAATAATTTTGGCTATATATAATTGGTAAAATTTAATTGGATGCTATAAATAATGTTAAGACCTACAAATATGATATAACAATCATTCATTCATTGACAAAGCTGTTTGTAAACATTTTTTTTTTCTATGATTCAAATATTTTTTTCAGTCATTCTAATATTAGTTGAGAATGCATACGCAAATGCATCTACATCTTCTTTTCTTTGGTTGATGTGTTTTTAACTTGTTATAAATACGAAAGAGTCAAAAGTATTAGACAAAAACTTGTATGAGAACAACATGACCCGTCTCATAGTAGAGACGGGTCATTTTTGACCCATGACCCGGATCCATGACCCACAAGCCCAATATATATATATATATATATATATATATATATATATATATATATATATATATATATATGATGAATTTGGTGTAGAGAAGGATGAACAAGAAGAGAAACTTCATGTTTATAAAATAAACAATTCTTAAACTTCTATTCTTGATTAAATAAAAACTAATTACAAGACTTCTATTTATACTACTTGTAATACCTAAGAATAAGGAAACTTATTTTATCTAGGAAACAATATAATTTAAACTAGGGAGAAGATATACCTAATCAAAAGATGATCAACAGAATATCTTGGAGATATGGGGGAGATATTATCAAATCCTTCATATCCTACTATGCGATATCGTTGATCACATTTATGATTTCCTACACTCCCCCTCAAGTTGGTGCGCATAGGATACAAACGTCCAACTTGAAACTTAAAAAAAACTCAACCATTCCAACCAGAAACCTCTGTTCGCCTGCGCCTTGTCTGCAAGGTATCTCATAATCTGTGTTGCCCCTTCACGTCTTCTTACGTCCTTCGGATAGCAGTTTCCCACAGTATAGCACATCTTTCCACAGCACGTACACTTGGGCTTCTCTGTCTGCAGAACTGATTGTACACTTGTCTAAACAACTGATTGCACAACTGTCACGACAACTGGTTGCACAACTGACGGTTGCTTACCGGCTGTACAGATTTGTTTCGTTCCATGCTTCGCTCGGGTTATAGCATGCTTCAGCTTATCTGCCATGTGCGTACTCTTACTCCCAACACGTTTTGCAAGTCTCCTTAAATCTCTTTCGCCGTCTTTGCAAGCTTGACTTTATTTCTAATTTCCTTCTTCACGAAACCCTTCACCATAGCATTGCACCGTTTTCAAACCTGTATTCTGAAACTCAGATTTGATCTCACTGCTGCTTTATGGTTGTGGAAAGAAGGACGAACAAAAAAAAATATGAAAAAATAACACGAAAAAAACCGAAAAAAATCGGTAACAGGGAAAAATAAAACTTGTGCGGAAGCGATTTGGATCAATCACAGCTCTGATGCCATGAAGAATTTGGCGTAGAGAAGGATGAACAAGAAGAGAAACTTCATGTTTATAAAATAAACAATTCTTAAACTTCTATTCTTGATTGAATAAAAACTGATTACAAGACTTCTATTTATACTACTTGTAATATCTAAGAATAAGGAAACTTATTTTATCTAGGAAACAATATAATTTAAACTAGGAAGGAGATATACCTAATCAAAAGATGATCAACAGAATATCTTGGAGATATGGGGAGATATTATCAAACCCCTTAATATCCTCCTATGCGATATCGTTGATCACATTTATGATTTCCTACAATATATATATATATATATATATATATATATATATATATATATATATATATATATATATATATATATATATATTTGCTTTTATATTATTATTTTTTGTTTTTTTTTTCGGTTTGTCAAAAGTAATAGTTACTATAACTAAATGTAACAAACGTGTTACTTATATGTAACAGTTTGTATATATAAAAGTAATACATATATACAGAAAAGTAACAGTGTTTTTTTTTTTTATGTTTTCTTCGTTTGCCAAAAGTAATACTTATTACAACTAAAATGTAACGAACGTGTTACTTATATGTAACATTGTTTATATATAATTGTAACACATATATATATAGAAAAAGTAATAATTCAACCATTTACATTTTTAGAGCTAAAATCATTTGATTAGTATTACATGTAAAAGTATTACATTATCTAGAGAAATATGTTATAATTTCTTTATTAAAGTGTTACATTTACTTAAACAAACAATTACATTCATGTATATGAATTGTTACTTTTCAAATGTTACTTTCTTTCAAAAAATTAAATCAAAATACACAATATTTTACATTTTTGCAAAAGCACTATTACATTTCAGTATAAATGATAATTACATTTAGATATTGTTTAGGTTACACGTAATTATAGTTAATAATTACATTTGAAAAAATGGGTAAAACGAGCTTTTGTTTTTGTAATAAAACAGGTGTTACGTTTACTTATGAACAATGTTACCTTATATGTATACAATCATTATATTAAGTTATGGTAACTATTACTTTTTGTAAACGACGGAAATGCCGAAAAAAAAATATAAAATCTCAAAAAAATAATAATGATAATATATATATATATATATTTATATATATATATATATTTGGGCCAATGGGTGGTTGCCATGTGGTAGGTATGCCCCATGGGTCATGGATCATGTTCAATGGGTCGGGTCAGGTGGCTAAAAAAACCCGTCTCATAGAAGAGATGGATATAGGTGTTCTCATGGGAGACTAGCTCGAAGTATTAAGTTCAATATAGCATGTAGTTATGAAGAAACGTTTCTTATTTCATCCTAGTAAAATAAAACCCCTTACGTCAATGAACGTTTAAATTTTATATTAAAGAAAAATGAAAAAAAAATTCACCTTTTTACAATTTATTAGCAAAGATGTATATATATTCTTGTAATACACTTCATAAATATTTAGTTTTGCATGTAAAAAGGGACAAGTATTTTTTTTTTGGGTAAATAAAACATTTAGAGACAGCTATTTTTTTAAAAAAGAAAAGACATTTATATTTTTTTTTTGAAAGCAAACATCACATAATTGCATTAATAAGGAGTAAGACGGCGTTCCACAAATGTTGGAGGCTCGTCCAAAATGTAAAAATTGCAATTAAGATGTACACATGAATAGCCTAACATATCTCGAATATTGATTGCCAATCCCGAACCAAATCTCCAATGAAAGTCCACGGGAACTATAACATGTGATGCGCAAATGCTTCTCCAAGTAAAACTTGAACACGGCTCAACAATAGCCTTTAGTAAACCCCTGAATGGTAAGAATTTGGCGTTGAAAACACGGAAAAGTAACACATTTGAGTCAGCAGTAAATGCGTGACCAAACATCGCAAGCATAGTACCGAGAAAAAAAAATCAAAATCATTTTAAGGCTCTCACAGAGGAGAGAAGGCAAAGACTCCCAACGAAGGGGAGAAGGCAAAGGCTCCCAATAAAGGGGAGAAGGCAAAGGCTCCCAACAAAGGGGAGATAACATATGATCAAACGAGATGTTAGACAACATGATTTATTCAACAAAGGAATAACAAAAATAATAAAAAAAACTAAATCAAGAAATTAAAAGGCAACAAATCTCATAATTTAAACATTAATCACTGAATAAATCAATGACTAATGTTTAAATTATGAGTTTTGTAAAAATAAATGGAAGATTGAAAGCACCAGAAAAAAAAAAGTTGAGGAATTGAGGAAGAAGACGCTGGGCAGAGAGAAAATGTATATTAATTTAAAAACGGATATTCATTTAAAGTCGGAGGGAGGATCACCTTTATTTTAAGATTTTAATAATCGGTTCCATTGTTTACTGAAAAGTATGTAAAACATGTTCATGATAGATGAATTGTAGTGAGAGAAAGAAAGGCAAATTGGGAAATTTTCTCTGTATTTACACTGATCACTTTACATCATTATATACAATAAGAATGAGCTAACTAACCTCTAATTGACTATACAAGGCAATCTTACTCATAACAGACTAACTGAATTCTGTTATGATAAGTTATAAGTTTTTACATTACAGTCCTTGCTATTCTCTATATTTACAATAGAGTTTTTAGTTTGACTTGGATCACCCTCATTACCCCCCCTCAAGATGGATGGGAGAAAAAGATTGAGCACATTCATTTTGGCCAGCAAATGAAGAATTCTATCACTAGTGAGAGCTTTTGTGAACAAATCAGCAGGCTGCTCCAGAGTAGAAATATAACAAGGTTTGATGATACCCTGAACAGTCTTATCTCTGACAAGATGACAGTCTATCTCTATATGCTTGGTTCTCTCATGAAATACTGGATTTGCTGCAAGATGGAGGGCTGATTGGTTGTCACAGTATAAGGGTACTGGGGTGAGATTAGTGACATCAAAAGCATGAAGAAGAGATATAAGCCAAATGACCTCACAACTGGTATTGGCTAAAGATCTATACTCAGCTTCTGTAGAAGATCTAGAGACAATAGATTGTTTCTTACATTTCCAGGAAATAAGAGAGTCAACAAGAAATATACAAAAAACCAGAAATAGATCTCCTAGTGGTTGCCCAATCTGAATCACTATAAGCAAAGAGAGTGAGAGAAGTGGTCCCATAGAACAAACCTTGACCAGGATTGCCCATTAAGTATTTTACAAGTTTCATAGCAGCATCTAAGTGTGGTTGTCTGGGATGAGATAAAAACTGGCTTAGGATGTGAACTGGATAAGAAAGTTCAGGTCTTGTAATGGTCAAATAGATAAGTCTGCCAACTAATCTTCTGTATAAGCTAGGATCAAACAATAAAGTACCATTCTCAGCTGATAGTTTATGATGAGATTCCATAGGTACCTTGGAAGGCTTTGCATTTTCTAACTTGGTGTCTCTCAGAATATCTAAAGTATACTTTCTTTGATGAAGAAACAATCCCTTGGCAGATGTAGCAATTTCAAGTCCTAGAAAATATCTGAGTGGACCAAGATCTTTGATTTTGAATCTAGAATGAAGATGATTTTTAACTGAGGTGATGAGAGAACTATCATTGCCAGTGATAATTAGATCATCAACATACACCAGAACAACAGTGCAAGTAGTGGAAGTCTTGTAGATGAACAAGGAGTGATCAACATGTGTTTGAGTAAAGCCAAAAGCAAGTAATGCCTCAGAGAACTTATGAAACCACTGCCTTAGAGCCTGTTTTAAACCATATAGAGATTTAAGGAGTCTGCACACAAGGGGAGAGGAAGAAGTTGGTGTACCAGCAAACTGAGGTAGAGTGAGTCCAGGAGGAATATCCATATAGACCTCCTCTAATAGGCCACCATGCAGAAATGCATTGGACACATCCATTTGAGATAGAGTCCACCCTTTAGAGATTGCAAGAGCCAAGAGAGTTCTGATAGTAGTCATTTTTGCCACTGGTGCAAAAGTTTCAAAATAGTCTTGACCTTCTATTTGTGTAAACCCCTTAGCCACAAGTCTCGCTTTATACTTATCTAGAGTTCCATCTGAGTTGAATTTAATCTTATAAATCCACTTACAGCCCACAGTATTTTTACCAGGTGGAAGAGGTTGAATAACACAAGTGCAGTTGCAAATACACTTACTCAGATGTGTTAACTCATAATATTCATCCTAGAGAGATCGGAATTTGGTATAGTAGGCTGACACAGAAAGATGACCTTGAGAAAATGATGCAAGATCTTTATGAATTTGGAAAATCTTAGGAGCATTTGACTGAGAGTATCGGGTACGGAGATCATCCCAAATCAATTGTGCAGTAGAGAGATAAGAGATGCTAGAAGCAATATCTGGCGAAACAGCATTTGTTAGCCAAGATATGACCATGCTGTTGTAACGACTCCAAGCAGCAGATTACTTGGAATTAGGTTTAGGTTGTGGAGAGAGACCATTGATCATGCCAAGCTTTATCTTCGATTTCAAGGATAGAGTCATGGCACAACTCCATTGCGAATAGTTTGATTCAGTGAGGACATGCGTAATCAATTTCATGCCAGGATGATCATTAGGATGAAGGAATAGAGGATGATTGGGATTTAGTTGAATTATATGTTCGCAATTCTCATAAGGATCTATATCAGGGGAATCATGAGTAGGTGGATCAAGAACAGGAGTATGAGGCGGAGAAGAATCATGATCGGATTCAGTAGACGAAGGTCCAGCCATGGATAAAAGGGAACAATTGTCAAACAAAAAATATTTTCAACAATGAATTGATACGAAGAAAATAGAAGAACGAAGATCAAAAAACAGAGAGAAAACAAAAATTGATTTCAATTAGGGCACAGAGAATGGAAATCGAACAAACAATTTCGATTTAGGGCACAGAAACAAGTGAAAAACATAAATTAATCGATCAAATTGATCAAATTAGGGCAGACAGATGAACAATCAAAGATGGCGAGCAGCTAATCGATGAACAACAATCAAACGAATAGCTAAAATGGAGTCAAAATCACCTGAATTCTGGAAGAACAATGCGTTGCGGAAGCATATTTGGCTCTGGATACCATGAAAAGTATGTAAAACATGTTCATGATAGATGAATTGTAGTGAGAGAAAGAAAGGAAAATTGGGAAATTTTCTCTGTATTTACACTGATCACTTTACATCATTATATACAAGAAGAATGAGCTAACTAACCTCTAACTGACTATACAAGGCAATCTTACTCATAACAGACTAACTGAATTCTGTTATGATAAGTTACAAGTATTTACATAGTCCTTGCTATTCTCTATATTTACAATAGAGTCTTTAGTTTGACTTGGATCACCCTCATTATTTACTTATCCTAATTCAATTTAAAATATTTTTACTGATGCACATAATTTAAAATATTAGGGATATATACTAATAAATTTTACAAGGATCAAAAATTTTCATTAATTATTGATCATACTTTAATTAAGTTGACCAACAAAACTTAAATAATGAGAAAATTTTCTAGAACGAAGAAAGTATTTGACATTAAGGGTAAAAAAAAAAAAAAAAAAGTGATAGAACTCCATAAATTTGAGTACTAGCGCTTTATGTGATAGAACACCATAATTTTTTAGTACTAGCGCTTGTACTACTGATATTCATTTTTCCAAATAGCTTTAAATTAATTATTGCTACTTAGTTTGAATTCTAATATTTTAACGGGTAATTTAGAAAATTAGAAGGCCTTAAGTCTTTAAGATTTTTCAATCAATTTGCATGTATTATCAATTGTCACGGATGTAAGTATATGGGTATATTTAGTACTTGATGAGCAATTTTAGGATTACAAAATTAAATCACAAAATTTTTAGTACAAAATAATTTAGCGGTTGTTGGATACTCAATTAACAAATATTAGGACGTACAAACACAACATCTGATAAATAATACTAACATCTAATAAATAATTGTCGAATCATATTGTATCTAAAATTTTGAAAACATTTTTTTTTTTTTTTTTTTTTTTAACTTTAGTACAGTATTACTTTACTTGATACCTTGTTTACACAGGATTATGACAGGAGCAAACTTGGCCCACGAGTTAATGCACGTCTATCTTTGGCGTCAAGGTGCATTAATTCTTCTATTATAAGTAAGTTTACTATTCAAATTGATTAGGAGTATAAAGTATTTCATTTCAAAATTAAAAACATTCCATGTCATCACTCTTCCAATTACACTCAAACTATTAAAAATTAAAACACTACTAAATAGGAGTATTAAACATGGAACTGAAAAACTAAGATAAAAACTAGTAATATAACGCCAATCAGTAGTGGCTGGGTGGGTAGGCTGTGTAATCACGAGCGAGGGTGGATGCTGCTGCTGAGACTGTGGTGGCGGCTGAATAATATCGGAATGGGTCGGAGCTGGTGGTAGTCGGCCGGCAGCTGCGTTCTTCCTGTTCCGTTTCTTAACCATTGTTATCACCGAGATTAAGATCAGAACAACCACCAAAAAAAGCGTCACAAGGCTCAAAATCAATCCCCAATTTGGGGAGGCAGACGGTGGTGGGGGTAAAGTGAGTGGAGGGAATGGGGTGGTGGTTGTTGGCGGCGGTGGACAACCTTCCATCTTACTATCAAATAAGCGATTGAAATGAAATGAAATGGTGGGGAAACTTGCTGGTACAATGATAAAAGGTGGATCAGTTAATTTATATTCATTCTCCTCGTCGTCTGTCCTTTTCTTTCTTTCCATTTTTTTCAGCTCCCTGCCGTTCCATTGCTTCATTTGTAGCAAAAATCAGCTTACAACCTTTTACCCAGTGCACAAGTTAACTATTTAAAACCCATCACATTTCATTTCAGAGAGCCAAAATAATATATAAAATAGTCCATGAGACGTTTGGCTAATGTCAAATATCCTCACTAATTTTTTTTCATCAAATGTCATCACTGTATTAACGTTCAATTTTGCAATATCTGACTCCATCCAAAAAGTCGTTAAAAATGTAACGAAATTGTTACAAAAGTAGGTAACTAATAGTTGGAATAACACCATCATCATAATTACTGCCACCGCTGCAACCACCACCAAAATCTAAACCAACTGAAACCAAACTAATATCAAAACATCTTTTCAAGATTTCAGACTATACCCATTCAGCAACGGAAACCATTAAAACCTTAAACCGCCTATAAATCAACAAATCCAAAGTACAGGAAACACTAATCTTTGCATCTCGTATGGATTTTTGTACGGAGGAAGTCAAGCAAGTTCGCTTCTGGGCCAGTGATAATCGTGTGGCTACCAGTAGCGTGGTTTTGACCAACTGAGACGGGGAGTTCAGCTGGCGTTGCTTTACTTAACCTTGTTGAGGGTGAAATCGAAACCAAATTATTAAGAAGAGTGACTAAGCAGCGAAGAATTGATGAAAAAAAAATAAACCGCAGATTTGATGCGAAATATTGTTGCATTAGAGGGATTTGGAGCAGACGAAGCATCATAACCCCTTAATTTGTTCAGCACGGCCTACAAAATAGTTGAATAAGAAACGAACACAAAATTCGTCATCACCAAACTTCTTGTTTTGACGTTGATGTTGACTTTGAGTAAGGATCGGCTTGTAGAAGACGAATAAGAACCGCGTGGTGAGTTTGCATGGAGCTTCGAAGTGGGTGGAACCGAAGTAGATGACATAGAGACATAGCCAAGTGAAAATAGTGGTGTTGGAGAATCGGGTGAGGGGTTCCCGGCGTGGCAGGAGGGAAGGGGAGGAAGTAGAATCCGCAGATTTTGACTTTGTTACTTTTTAATGAAATTTTAGATGGAGTAATGTCACTGAAAAATTGAGTTAGTACATTGATGACATTTGGTGAAAATAAGGTTTATGTAAGGACATTGAACAAAATTTCAGTGACTACTTTATTATTTTGACCTAAATTAATTTAAGACCAAAACGTTCAACAGTAGAAAACAAATATCATCTGATTTTCTTTCTATTATCGTATAAGGTCACAACAGTATTTCTACATTCAATAACCTAAACTGCAAAACACTTTTTCAACATCCACTTACGTAGGCTTCAAAAAAATAAAATATCCAATGACGTAAAATGCAGTCACTTAATAGTGACCCAACATGATAAAGTCTTGGATAAAGTCTTGTGTGAAGTGAGAGATGAGTTATTATGTGAGAAGAGATGGACTTGCCCGGCCTGCTCGGCCATAAAGGGGCAAACTATTACTCTTTTAACGAAACCCGTTGTGAGACCGTCTCACACAAGTTTTTGTCATTTTCATTATAGTCATCATAATTTATACTCCCTCGGTCCTTAAAAATTTCTACGTTTCATATAATTTAGTGGCAAAGATTCATATTTAATCATATAATCCTCTTTCCAAATATTTAATTTTACAAGTATAAAAAAACTAGTGTAACAAATTTGGTAAAAGAACAATAACAAACAATATTATTCCCAAAAAATACATTCATTTTAGAAAAAAATAATCTTGAAATAAACAATTCATCTAAGGAGAGAGGGAGTAATTAATAAGGGTTAATGACAGATTAGGGCCTGAACTGCAGGGGGGTGCGTCTAAAAGGGCCTGAGTTTTTTTTCTCGCTAGATCAGGGCTCAATATCATAATTTTTCGGCAGTTAAGGGATTTTTGACGGAAATCGTTAGAAAAGTCAGTTAAGTGCCATGTGCATGGCACGTGATCGTCAAAATGGATGGGTTTGTAATGAATCTTAGCAATGAAGGATTGTAATGAAATTTCTGAAACTTAGAGGGTTTAAAAATGAAATAAATATTTTTTCTAAATAATCAAGTATATAATAAAATAAGTAATTATCATATATAAAATAAATTTATTAAAAAAATTAAAATTATTAAACAAATTAATCTACTCCCCCTGGTCCAAAATAACTGTCACTTTTGGTCAAATAGATGTAAGTTTGACCAATAAATTTAAACAAAAAAATAATGAATTGGGACCCACTTGTCATTAAGGTTTTTACTTTCCGTTTTAGTCTACTCCCTCTGTCACTCTTTAAGGTTCTTACTTTCCATTTTAGTCTGTCCCAATTTAAGGTTCTTACTTTGCTTTATTACCTAAAATGGAAAGTGGGACCCACTTGTCATTCTCACAACAAAAACTCCTCAAGGAACTTTAAATTGGGACGCAGAGAGTAATAAATTACTTTTTACATTCATTTATTTTTCATACTCACATTTTGTTTTTCTTAATCTCCGTGCAAAGTCAAACTAAGAACATTAAATTGGGACGGAGAGAGTAATAAATTACTTTTTACATTCATTTATTTTTCATACTCACATTATTTATTTTTTTCCTAATCTCCGTGCAAAGTCAAACTAGGAACATTAAATTGGGACGGAGAGAGTAATAAATTACCAAAGCTTAATCCACAAAATTAAAAAAATGAACTATCTCTTCTCCAGCTCATTCTCTCGCTCTGGCAACAGAGTCTCCCGATCATCCCACACCTCCGGCGAATTTCACGACATAGAAATGGGCCCTACAACCACCACCGGCGGCACAAACCTCGACCAATTCTTCAAAGACGTCGAAATACTCAAAGGGACGAGGTTGATTTTGGGATGAAATTTATTGAGGAAACCAGTTTCGAAGTTCGAAGAAAAAACTCAGATTCGAAGAAAGATCCCAGATTTGAAGTTTGAGGTTCGAATATTTGAAGAATAAACCCAGATTCGAAGAAAAATACGCAGATTTTAAGGAAAAAACACCAATCCGGGTTTGAAGAAAAAACCCAGATTCAAATTTTGAGCATTCAATGTTTTGAAGAAAAAACCAAATTTGATGGTGTTAGCGATTTTCAAACCTGGTTAGTCAGATATGGGTTTTGATATTTGAGTCTACCTAGATCTGAGTTTGAATGTGTGCACCTGCCATGTGAGTGTGTGTGTGTGTGTTGTAATTTAAACTCAAGCCTGGGTTTGGAAAGGGAGGTTGTTGTCGGTTGTGGTGGTTTTCTAAATGGTGGTGGGTGGTGGTTTTGTGATTGTGGCGATGGTGGCGGGCTGTATTGATGGTGGTTGGTTGGTGGTGTTAACGGTGGGTGGTGGTGGTGAGATGAAGGCTATGCTTGGAAGATGGAGAAGAAGGTATGAATGTATTTTTATCTAGGGTTAATATAGAAAAAATAATTATTTCATTTTTAAACCTTTTGAGTTTCAAAAATTTCACTAAAGCCCTTACTAAGTAATTTCATTACAAACCCATCCATTTTGACGATCACGTGCCATGCACATGGCACTTAACTGACTTTTCTAACGATTTCCGTCAAAAAGCCCTTAACTGCCGAAAAATTATGATATTGAGCCCTGATCTAGCGAATAAAAAAACCCAGGCCCCTTTTAGACACACCCCCCCTGCAGTTCAGGCCCTAATCTGTCATTAACCCAATTAATAATCTCAAAATAAGCTTTTTTACGATTGAAACTAAGTCAATGTCATCATGGGTAATGCCCCTTAACTTTGGGCAATGCTAGGTTTATAAAATAAGTTTACAAAATGAAAGATATTAGATGTGATATGGAGATATTTCATTGACTACATCGACAGTGGACACGACACACTCTAATTAAAAACATCAACACAATTATAACACTTCATTTTATAGACCACAAGTTATAGTCATCTTTTATAACTTTATTATTTCCCATCTATCTTACGGCCTCTTCCTTTTCCTTTGTGGTCAACAAATTTAACTATAAGAAATTGAAGGAGGCATTCTATTTTCACCTTTTTCCCTCAAGAGAAAGTCTTAGGGGGCGTTTGGTTCGGCAGAAAAAAAATGAAGGAATGGTATGGTCAATGAAATGGGAATCCTGAAGGAATTGGAAAGGAAAATAATTGGTCAAACCTTGTGTTTGGTTAACACGGAATGGAATTGAATTGCCATTCAATTCCTAGGTAATTCATGTTTGGTTTCAAGACAAAACTGTTGGAATGGAATAATAATAAATAATAATAATAATAATATTAATAATAAGAAATAATAATAATAATAATAAATAATAAATAATAATAATAAATAATATATAATAATAATAATTATTATTTTTATTATTGTAATAATAATAATAAACAATAATAATAATAATAATAAATATTATTATTATTATTTATTATTGTTACTATTATTATAATGATAATAATAATAAATTATTTATTATTATTATTATTATCACTATTATTATTTATTATATTATTATTACTATTATTATTATTTATTATTAACATTATTATTATTATTACTATTTCCTATTATTATTATTATTATTATTTATTTATTTTTATTACTATTATTATTAGTATTATTGATTATTATTATTATTATTATTATTTTTTTTATTTTTTATTTTTATTACTATTATTATTATTTATTATTATTATTATTTTTTATTGTTATTATTTATTATTATTATTTATTATTATTATTTATTATTATTTATTTATTATTAAAATTATTATTATTATTTCATATTATTATCATTATTTATTTATATTACTATTATTATTATCATTTATTTATTATTATTATTATTATTATTTATTATTTATTATTATTATTATTTATTATTATTATTTATTATTATTATTTGTTATTATTATTTATTATTATTATTTATTATTATTATTATTTATTATAATTATTTATTATTATTTGTTATTATTTATTATTATTAGTCGCAACACTAACTTTTTCATCAATCTGTAGGCGGAATTTTCTCATTTAACATAAATTCTGTTTCTTTTTTTCTAAAATCCAGGTCATCAGATTGTTTCTCATTTGTTATTTATTATTATTATTTATTTTTATTATTTATTATTATTATTATTATTATTATTATTATTCAATTCCATCAATGGAATGAATTTGATGGAATTGGACTTTCCTTCCATTTTATGATGGAATGGTGAATTCCTTCATTTGAAGGAATTGATCATTCCAATGGAATGAAAATTTTGAAAAAAATGAACCAAACATGGCAATGGAATTGGTCAAAGGGAATTGGGCATTCCATTCCCCCACTTTACCACGAACCAAACGCCCCCTTAGTATAAAACAAGTTTTTCATAAGACTGACTCTTCAAAACCAATTGATTCATCATTAGAGTTCCCCGCCGTCTTCTAACAACCTGCACCATTTTTCTCTATCACGGAAAATAAGGAGACTATATACATATTAAAATGTATTGTGAGTGAGAAATGAGTTGTGAGTATAAATTTGAATCGACACCTTATGTACATTTAAATTTTGGTAGTGAGACCCAAAATAAAGGAGCTAAGGAATTATCTAACGGTTCTTCATTAGTAGGTTTGGAAGATCCAAATAGTGGGACCCATGTAACAAATCTGATTGCTACAACAGTAGGGTTGCAAGACCTAAATATTGTTGAAGTAAATACAGGTAATGAAATTTTGGTAGTTTCAACTGAACTTGTAGCGCAATGGGGTGTTTTGGCCATTCAAAATGAATCAGTTGCCTCTCCATCTATCCCTATGAATGCACCTGATTTGGATAGAGAAACAAAAATTAATTTGATTAAGAAAAAGGTTCGGCAAGCTCAAGCTTCATCAGCTCCTAATTTACGTCCGCCTGAAGCACGTCGTCCGAACCGAAAATATTTTAATAGACAAACCTTTCTGTTATTATCTCTTCTAGGGAAAAGTGTCCTTCTGACTGGGAAGGCTATAATTCTGATGTATCTATGTCCGCGTATGCAGAAGCTCGCCAAAACGGAGGAACGATAGAAGGTGTGAATGTATCTCTTGGGGCACCAATGGCGGATGGTCACTCTTTTGATGACTACTATAATGAAGAGGATGGATTTATCTCCGCGAAAAAAGACATGGCAAGAGTACGGTCAATTATAAAGGCCGAAGTTCTAAAAGATATTGGGGAGGCTCTAAAAGACACTGTGAATGATTTTTTCTTTGTTTTTATTTTGTTATTTATTTGTTTTTTGTTTTTGTTTTTTGTTTTTTTTTTTTTTTTTTTTTTTTGCACTTTGTTCTTTCGTGATGGTTTTGGTCTAGTCCCCCATCACATTTAATTTTCTTATTTTAATAAAATTTAGGGGGCTTTTAGCCCTTTTCGTTTAAATATAAAAAAAAGAGTACGAATTTGAAAGTGGCACTCATAATTGAAATGCGTGGGCATGACAAGTGGGGTAGAACAAAAAATAAATAAATACAAATTGGAATTTTTGAGACAATGAAACTTATCAAAAAGTTTTAAAGAATAAATTAATGCTGTCGCTCCCCGACCCGTGGTCCTACTTGGCCCCACGTCCGGGACACGCACGGAAGACGTCACAAACATTTTTAAGAAAATTTTTCGAAATATACTTTCATAAAAGTCTTATATGACTAAACAACATTTATTAGACTTGACTACAAGTCACAAAACAAACTTTCTCAAATGAGTACTTAGCCACTTGGCTATAACAAACTTTACTTATAAAATTTACAAACACGAACACCTACTAAAAGAGATGATACAAATAACTGAGTCACGGGTACACTACCCTAAATGTATTACATTTACATAATGTATCCTTTATACACATCACTTCCCAAAAGTCTTACCAAAGATCTCTTGACCGACGTCCTCCCTGTGCTGTGACCTATTCCCTGGACTCCTTCTTATCTAAAACGGTAAACAAATAAGGGGTGAGAATAAATCTCAGTAAGTTACTAAAATGCAACTACATTACATGCTAATATGAGAAACATAAAGGAACAATACCACAAATGATCATATAGCATATAGCACATAATATGAGAGGCTCCCTATCGCCAACCGTCCCATACCGGTTGGAAATAACGACCAACTCATCATACAACACATAAAGCGGAAATAAACACTCATACGTGGATACTGAGCCAAGGTTCTCAAACCAAACTATAGCCATCTGAGAGGCATCAACTGAGCAGCATCGAAGAGCTGAGACGGGTTCCGGAACCAAACAACAACAACAACAACAACAACAACGGGGAAAATGACACAAAGTCATAACCCAAAGTGCCCAACCTTTGGCCTAAGGAAGGGGTTAAAAATGGGAAACCAATGATAGGAGCCTTATAATGTACTTGGCTCGTGAGACCATTATAATCCCTATCACTGCCCAAACACACACAAAAGTACCAGCTGGACTTTACACGCAAGCACCCTATAGAAATACTTGCTTAAACAACAATCAGGGACAATGATTCCAATGTAGGGAACCATGCCAAACACATCAAGAAGATGAACCATTCAACACATTACAAAATGTTCAACAATGCTCACTTAATCCATTACTCACATTTCACAACACTTGTGTTCACAAAGGAACCAATTCTACCACTTTAGTGATCCACAACAAGCATCTAACTACTTTAGGACACTACCCAAAAACTAGACCAAGATTGACCTTTAAATCCCTTGGTTTGAAAACTCTAAACTTTTCAGATGACTGGGCGGTCGCCCAAACAGGGCTGTGCGGCCGCCCAAAATACTCTGTCCCAAGAGTAAAACCTTTCAGATAGATGTGCGGTCGCACGCCCTTTTTGGGCGGCCGCCCACATCACCTGGCAGACCAAAACTTAACCAAAGTTCACTCCTTTCGTTTCACAACCCAAAATTACTTGTACTTGTAACACTTAACATTTGCAACTAATACAAAGACTACAAATTCAGTCTTTAAACAATTCTAACACCCAACAAGAACCATTTTCATACTACTCCTTCTGTCCCAAATTTACAAGTATAAATAAAACATACCCCAAAATATTATTTCACAACTTACTAGGCATATATAACATGTTTATATCCATTTTATTAGGTACAATAACATTACTATACTTTCACAATACTACAACACCCATTTGTATTAACATTTCCACATGCAACAAATTATTACTACTCCCTCCGTTTCACAAGTATCATTATAATTTTTAATATACTAATATACCCACTTTAGGATACTTTCACTTCTTTCCCGTCCCATAAGTAATAGTATAATTTTATAATACATTTATTTAACATTTAACTAAAGATATTATTTTACCGTCCCACGAGTAGGAGTATAACATATAAAGCATATATAATGTTGCATCATCTCATACTCCCCCAAAACCAAAACTACTATACTCATTTCCACAAATAACAAGTCTATAACAAGTTTTACTACTCCCTCTGTCCCAAAATTACAAGTATATAAAAAGTATACTAAAACATCTTTTTTTCAACATATTAAGCATATAAAGCATGTTTATGACCATTTTAACATTAAAGGGGGATTAGTAACTTACCTATTTTTCCGGAAAAAGTGTCAAGAAAAATAATATTGATCGGTAGAAAGAATCTATTCAACACCCTGAACATTTATGTATAATTAGATTTGAAAATGGAGTAGTAAATTAAAAGAAATAAAATGGAGAAGACCAAAACCTTACCTTAGCTTTCTACAACCATGGAAGATCTTCAAGAACAAATTTGGGAAAGTTGTTTAGGGAGAAGGTCGACTGAGAGGGGGGGGGGGGGGGGAGGGAAGTCATTGTGTTTTATAAAATTTTCTCCCACTTTCAACTTTGATCACCTAAGTTCCAGTTTAAACACTTAGACTCCTTACTCCAACTTTCAATAAAGCCCCTAAAGTTACTTAATTCCCTCAACTCTTTAACAACTAAATTATTGGCCCATAAAATTCCACTACCCAACTTAACTATCAAAACAAATGTTACTACTACTACTAACATTTTAACTAACACAAATAATAAATTAAGATATGCAACTCATAAAATATGATGCAACACAAAATTTTAAATTAAAATCCTCAAAATATATAAAATAAGTATAAAATAAATAAAACGGATTTTGGGGTCGTTACAAATGCAAGTTGTTATGGCACTTCCGGACCTACGCCTTAGCATAAGGGGGCAGCGCCCCCGTTTGTCAAAAAAAAAATATTTTACTAATGCAATTTTTATAAATTTTAAATTAATTAATGCAATAAATTAATCTTTGCCCCCTTTTAATGAAAAAAAAATATAGTAAATTTTTATTGCCCCCTTACACTAATAAAAATAATTTGCCTCCCTTGAAAAAAAAATCCTGAGTCCGCCACTGTGATATGGGATGGTGGGGCAGTGGCGGACTCACCCTTGTGCCTAACGGTGCCCAGGCACCGGTAATTTTTTTTTTTTTTTTTTTTTTTTTTTTTTTTTTTTTTGCTAAAACGACGTCGTTTTGGAATATTTGTATTTAAAAAAAAAAAAAAAAACTCAGAAATACGCTTATAGCCTTATACGCATAACGCGTATACAAGTGAACACAAAAAAAATCCAATCAAAAGGTAAACCCTAACCCCTAAAATTGATTTCACTATCATGATTTTCTTCTTGATTTTGGTGCTAACTTGGATTGAACAATCAAAATGGATGTTAAATCGAACTGTAATTCAGTTCTTTTCTTGTCTCTTGGATTCCATCACTGTCTTATTGTTATTGGGTCATGTTTGCTCAATTGTTGTGAGAAGCTTTTAATTTTTAGTGAAGATTGAATTAAGGGTTACTCTTCTGGTTTTTAATGCTTGATCCTCTGATTTAGTGGGTGTTAGTTTCCTTGCACATTAGCTGTTTGAAAGAATGTCAATCTATGTTCTTTAGCAGTGTGCATTTCATTCTCTTTAGCAGTATGCATTTTTAGTGAAAGAATGTCCCGGTATTGCTCAAAAAAATTTCCCGTCAATTTTTTTTTTTAAAAAAATAGGCACCACCAAATATAAATGTGTAGATCCGCTACTGTGGTGGGGTAGTTCTCAAACTGAAACTTCGATATATATTTGTCAAGGTAAAAGAAAAATACATTTATTTTTTCTGAAAGAAAATCTTAAAAGAGATAATTGTCTCGAAGATGACTGAAATACTACCTCGTTTATTTAGACATTTCTTAAAATTATACGGAGTAAAAAAGAAACCTTAATAATATTATTGGATTTCACCTTTACCACGTTAACAATTTAGCATTAATCTATTGGTCGAGGGAGACAGGAGTATGGGACAGTAGTTGGGTCGATCAGATGGTTGGGTAGGGGTAGCTACATACAGTATTCAATTCTTATGGGGGCAATACTCCCTCCCACCATCCCTATTCAATTTAAGCAATAGCTTCATACTCATTCTGTAACTAAATCATACTCATTCTGTAACTAAATAAGTGTTCAAATTTCATTTTAAAGGAAATTAAAAATCTCAACTTTTTGAATGATTTGGTAACAACGATTCATATATAATCTTGTAATTTCTTTTCTAAACCTTTAGTTTTGCACTCATAAAGAAACCGGTGAATTTTTTTTTCGAAAAAAAACGTTTAGAAAGTTATGTTAAAAAAAAAACACTCATTTAGGGACAAAGATTTTTTGAAAATGGACACTCATTTAGGGACAGTGTGAGTATTAAATTTTCACATATTCAATCTTAATAAATACTACCTATGTCCCAAAAATATAGTCAACATGACTTTTTATGGTCAACAAAAATGAATTTTGACCAACTATTGATGACTATCTAATCATTCTAGTGAGTGATTTATCAATTATAAATTTTTAAATGTCATTGTAATCACTAAATTGACACTTAAAATTTATTTCTATTAACCATAAAAAGTCAAAATAAGACTACTTTTTTTAAGACATATGGAGTATTAATTTAAAATCGATAAAGTAAATACTCCTTCCGTCCCATTTGAAGCTTCACCAATTACCCAAATGGGTGTCCCGTTAAAAGCTTCACCATTTCCTAAAATAGTAAAAATTGTAGGCCCCACTTGTCATACCTAGTCACTTCTTCCTCTCACATACTTAAATTATGAGGCCCACTCGTTATACTCACTAACTTCTCCTCTCACATATTTAAATCGGAGGTCTCACATGCTATACCCACTAACTTATTCCCTTTCACAATCCTTTTTACACTCATCACTTGCCATAATTTGCATGTCATCACCAAAATGGTGAAGCTTCAAATGAGACGGTCGGAGTATTTATTAAGTTAATTGGACCCCCTTATTCACGTGTCTCATTCTTATTCCAATAAAGCAAACCACCCCCTTGCTCTTTTCTCTTTCTTCTAATATGGCACGGGTACACCACTCCCATCCCAATTTGCTGCAATCTATCATCATCCACATTTCCTATCCACAAATCCGCATCTCAGACAGTGACCTGTAATAAGTTTACTTCAATTTAATGGTTAGTTAACCTTAAGCAATTATTATTGCTGGGGCCAAACTACATTTATCCCCCCAAACCCCCAAAGTATACACCGAATCCCACTTTGCACCCTCGCGCGAAAATTGTCCCGGTGTCATACCTGATGTTTGAATAATCCCACTTTGCCCCCTAGATCCTAACGGGAGAAACTTAATAACAATGGTCATGTGCTTGGCACATGATGGGTATTTATGTCTTTTGCCTTCTAATTTTATTAAATTTCTATTTCTTTTTTACCAATATAAATCTATTTCCTTAAAATCTCTTGTAGTTAAAAAAAAAGTACTATTATATTTTTAAAAAATCTCCATTTTATAATAGATTATTTATAAAACACATTTTGATGATAAATAATTATAAATAAAGAAACTGAATAAAATTATAAGGCAAAGGTTTTTTTTTAAAAAAAAAACATTAGACGCCAAATAAAGAAAAGAAAAAACTAAAAGAAAAAGAAAAAGAAAAAGAAAACAATAGGAAATAAAAACACCCAGATTGTATTCCTCTTCCCCTTACCCCCATTCACCCCACCGGCCACCACCATAGATTCCGATTCCCAGTCACCACCCTTTCTCAACCACACCCAAATCAAAGCGCCCATTATTCTTGTACTTTGGTATGAATCCACCATTGCCACTCACTCTCCACCAAGAAATCAATATCTCTTGATTCTTAATCAGTTGAAAACCTAAATCTCTGCGTATGGAGATAAATTGGGGATTTTGGGGTGGAAGGATTTAGGGGGTAGATCTGAGATAGATGCATAAGAAAACGTGTATATTCGTGTTCGATGAAGATGGTGGAGTTATAATTAGAAGAAGGCTTACGGTGAACATCCATATCCAAGGAAAATACGGAGAGAAAAATGTATGGCGAGAAGAAGGAAACAATGGAGATTTGATTGATTTGTGTGACAATAGGGTGGCAGACGATGGTCTTGGGCTGAAGCTGAAGATGATGGTGGGATGAAGATGATGGGTGCAATTGTTTGAATGGAGGTGGCGGTGGCGGTGGCATGGTGGCGGAAACTGTGGAGGTTGCGGGGTGACGGCAACAAAGCCTTGAAAGTTTTCCCAGGGTCAAAAGACATCGATGCCCTCTGGATTTTGAATTAAATGAAGCAAACCCCTCTCACGTGACACTCACATGGATGATTTCGTGTGTTTCTTAACGTCCGTTAAGATCCAGGGAGCAAAGTGGGAATATTCAAACATTGGGTATGGCATTGGGACAAATTTCGCGCGAGGGTGCAAAGTGGGATTCGGTGTATACTTCGGGGGGGATAAATGTAGTTTGGCCTATTATTGCTGGTTAATTGGGCCCAATAGCAAACAAAGTTTCCTAATAGTCTATAATAGTATGTGATATATAATCCCTTAACTCCCAAAAAACTATATCACTTTAATTTTAGTGGTCAGTATAACTGAATTTTGACAAAATTTTTATAAAAAAATCAATTATTTTTATACAATTTTAAAAGTTATTATTGATAATATTTTAAGCCGTAGAATAATAAAAATTTGTAGAATTGTATAGCGATATTTTATTTTCATACATTACGGTCAAAGTTTAATTGAGTTGACATTAATAATTAATAATTAGAGTGCGGCTATTACAATGCCACGTCATTCTTTCAGTTATATATACACATCTGGATGTGCATTCAAGAAAACCAATATATGTGCCACTTATAAATGGATGACAAAAAAAGCACCATTGTTAACAACTCCAGCTATAGCCAAAATGAATAATACTATATTGAAAGCGGAAGCTTTTCTTAGGCTTTGTGCAATGATCTTGTTAGTCCTTACGGCTTGTTTGGTTGCTTTCAATTCCCAAACTAAGCAACTTTTCCAAGGCTATTACAGAACAGCTTCATTCAAAGATTTGGATCCTTTACAGTAAGATCTAGCTACATCTCTCTTACATTTTTCTAACACGCAAACACGCGCGGGCACACATACACACAAAGTTACCGGGGTAGAGAATTGCTGCTCGCACTCATCCAATGGCTGTTTTATGGCAGAAACGATTCACGCCCCGTGCAACCCACACTGAGGGTCTGTTTGTTAGGGCTGATATATTGAGGCTTCTGAATGGCTTAACAATGTTGTCATTTGGTTATTTAGAAGCCTCTAAATAGCCCAATTGTGTTGTCTTTTTAGTCATTTAGAAGCAGAAATGAGTGTATCACGACCCTTGAAAACTATAATGAGTCTAATTAATCGCAACCCTTGATCTTCACGTGAGCATCATAACATAACAGGGGGCGGGTAGAAGCAGCAGTTCCTCGTACGCTCCGAGTATAATTTATGTTTTGTTTTTTATTGTGTGTAGTCTATTGGTGTTTATTGACTCGGGAGCTGCGGTGTACAACTTACTACAGTTAATTGGGAAGTTAGTTTTTTCTAGTCATAGAGCAAACCTCAAGATCACCTACAAGAATCATGCTTGGTTTTGTTTCTTATTAGACCAGGTACGTCGCACTTTATTTCTTCACTGTTTTTTTTTTTTTTTTTTTTTAACTTGAAGAATTATTGCTTAGATTTAGCTTGTATTACTAATTACTACTAATATACTTATAAGATTGGAACAAATTAAGTATGGCTAATGAGATATGACTAACAATAACACATACAAAATTAGATAAAATCCTCAGTGTCATTTTCTAGATTACGCGTGATAATATACACAATTATCATGAATTAATTATCCAGTCATACATAATCGTAATGTCATTAATGATGTATACCCGTCAAACTACTAACACACAATATGACACATGAAGAAAGTAACAAAAAAGTAGTCTTATGGTATCTTAAGAAATACTACACCCGTCCCTAAATTGCATATATGAGCTAATATATATGTTATCTATTTTCTTACAAGTATAAAGTGACTACTGAAATATTAGTAAAATAAATATTTATGTTGGGACAAAAAAAAATTCGTGAATATGAACATTTGTTTCAAACAATTAAAATCACCCTACTTGGCCTAGTAGCATCAATCGTCAACTTTACTTCACATGGTTTGTCTAGACGTGTCCATCCGGTTATAACCGGCGGTTGACGGTTATAACCGCCGGTTATGTTTTTCGTTAAATGCTAACCGTAACCTAACCGTCTAACCGTTATGTCCGGTTACGGTTAACCGGTTAACCGGTTAACGGTTAATGCGGTTAAACCGGTTAAACCGGTTACCTTTTTTTTTTTTTTTTTTTTTTTTCAAAACAGTTTTATTAACAGTTTTTTGTTAAAAAAAAAAGATAAATAAAAAAACACTTCATTTTTTTAAAGGGTTTTTTTTTTCAAGTAAAGTTTTTTTTTTTCAAGTAAAAAAAAAAATTTAACTGTTTTTTTAAACAGTTTTCTTAACAGATTTTTTTAACAGTTTTATTAACAGATTTTTTAACTTTTTTTTTTTTTTTAAACAGTTTTATAAAAAAAAAAAAAAACGGGAGTATATGTATGAGTCATACATATATTAAACAGTTTTCTTTTGTTTTTTTTTTTTTAAGTTAAAAACTTAAAATGTATAAGTGTATAACTATAATGTATAACACAAATTTTTTAAGTAAAAAAGGGACGGTACCCTTAAATTTTATTAATTAAAATTAAAATTACAAAGAGGGGGACAACCAATCCTTGCCCTTTTATAATTAAGGGAGGAAAAATGGAGCCTTATTACCTCAACTAAACTATTACAATGAAATAAAAATAAACCTATTCTAAAATTAAAATAAAAACTATCTACATTCCGTCCCCTTCCGAACTTCCCGTAGAATCTTCCAAGTCGTATTGATATTGTGGATCTACATTTACTAAATCCTCTTCATAAGGCATATCTTGCTCCCTCTTTTCCGCTCTAACCCAATCACAAGCAAGAGTTGATTTTCCAAATTTTCACAAGTTAGTTGGGAACGTCTTGCATCCAAAACATTTCCTCCCACACTAAATGCCGATTCGACGGCCACGGTTGAAGCGGGAGAAGCTAAGACTTCTTTTGCAATTAAAGAGAGTATGGGATAAGTTTCTTGCCTTTGTGACCACCACCTCAAAATATCAAAAGAAATTGGATTTGAAGTGTTTTGTACAACTTCATGTCTAGTAGAGAAATATGCTTCCAACTCGTACGGAATGCTAGAGGTAGAAGAAGAAGAAGGAGACGTTCTAGGACGTTTTGAAAAATAAATATCATTAACAAAACTATATGGATCGTTATTCACATCATATTGTGTATCAATATCTTCTTCATTAGGACTTGAGCCATATTGAGAAACATTTCCATGAATTGCATTATACTCATTATAAAGAGTCACCAAATCTTTTTTTGTATTTTCAACAATAATCGCCGGGTTTTCGTGTAATCCGTCCCCATTGGGTATAAATTTGCATAATAAAACGTTATTATGCGGACTAGATCTTTCAATTTAATACGGGGATCCAACATCTTTGCAAGCAAAAATAGAGACGGAATGTTATCAAAATATTTGACCCACTTTTGCCTCATGGAAGCAATGCTTTCGTTTAAAATGGTGCAATTTTGCAAATTTTTAAAACTTAGAACTATTGCAATACATTGATCAAGTACCAAAACGGAAGTTGGATAATAAACTCCCGACAAAGCCAAAGTAGCGGTATTGAAAATCTTTAATAATTGACATAAATTAGTGCAAGCGTTCCATTGATACGCAAATAAAGGAATTTCATAGCCCATACTAATAAAAAAATCCATGATATGCTCTTTATACTCAAAACCATCAATTAACATTTTGTAGGTAGAATTCCACCTAGTCGGAACATCCATAGAAAAATATTTTTCGGGAAGACCCTTATTTAGTAAATATTTTATCCATTTTCTTGTAATTTTATTTTTTTTTGCAATAAAATAAAGAGCCTCTCTAATGGGTTTAACACATTGATCTAAAGCATCCAAACCATCTTTAACACATAAATTTATGATATGACATAAACATCTAATATGAAAATACTTACCCCCAAGTGACGGTTGACAAATGAGCATCAATTCCGGTATACTAGCGGTATTAGCACTAGCATTGTCGAATGAAATAGAAAAATTTTTTGCAAAAGACCATATTTTGCCAAAATGGCGTGCAACTTTCTACAAATATTTTCCGCGGAATGAGGTGGTTCAAAACTATCATATGCAAGTAGTCTTTTTTGTAAAGTCCACGAATTATCGATCCAATGGCATGTAACACCCAAATAACTATTTCTTTGCCAATGATCACTCCAACCATCGGCACAAATTGAAACTCTTTGATCTAATTTTGATAAAACATCAATTAAAAAATGTTTATATTCCAAAACCACTTTTTTAATATCGCGTACGAGAGTCGTACGTGGTACTTTGGAGGCGGCCGGATTTAAAGAAAGTCTAATAAACCGTTCATAAAAGTCATCATCCGCAAAGTTAAAAGCAAGCCCTTTAACACACACAAATTTGCACAATTCTTTCCTATAAACGACATTATTAAACTTAAATAAGACCGAAGACGTACCTTGGGTGTTAGGTTGAGCAAATTGTAATTGAGCTTGATCACTATCAATCCCAAGTTTTTCAGGATGTGTTGATCTCAAGTGATGGTTCAATGTTCCATGCCCATTACCTTTTGCGAACGGGTAAGATTTGGTGCAATAGTTGCAACACGCTCGAAAATGTACAAAGTCGTTGGGGTCAATTTGTACTTTTCGGAAATGGATCGTGAAAGTGTCGGATTTGGATTCTCGTGCTTGACGTTGCCCCCGACCACCTCTTCCCACGCCTCGAGCTCGGCCGGCCCCGGCCCTACCACTTTGAGGAACATTTTCTTCAACATTTTGCTCACTTTCCTCAAAATGTGACTCAATTTCCGGGTTAAGTGAGGAAGAACCAACATGTTCCTTGCCGCTCCTTCGAGATGAGGCCATTTTGTTAACAAACTAACTGAAACTGTTTAGAAACTGACTGAAACTCGCTAAAAAACTGACTGAAAATGATGAAAAACACAGATTTTGTTAAAAAACTGACTGAAACTGTCAAAAAACTGACTGAAACTCTCAAAAACTGACTGGAATTCTGAAAACTAACTGGAAAATGATTTGAAACTGACTGGAAATGGTTAACAAAGTGACTGGAATTTTCTAAATAAATTAAAAAAGTGATTTCGTTAAAAAACTAACTGGAAAGCGTTAAAAAACTGACTGGAATTATGCAATCTAACTGGAAATATGAGAGAGTGTGAGAATTAGTAGAGAGAGAAAGAGTATAGAGAAGATGTGGAACTAAAATGGTAGGAGGGAGGGGGTATTTATATGTAAGCAATTTTTGGTTTTTTTTTTTTTTTTTCTTCATTTAAGGCCGAAAGTTAACTGAACTAACGGCTAGTTGGAAAACTAGCCGTTTTTGGACAGTGGTGGTCAGTCAGACATGGGGAAATGGGGGGGGCCCGGTGCAAATTTTTGAAAAGTAGCCGTTAGGCGGTTAACCTCCGGTTTTATAACCGGTTTAACCGCCGGTTATCCGGTTGGCGGTTATCCGGTTATAACCGGCGGTTTACCGGTTTTGAGAAAGGCCTAACCGAAACCGAACCGGGGAATTACGGTTGACGGTTGAGCCGGTTTCCGGTTAACCGGTTTCCCGGTTTTGACCCGGTTTTGACCGGTTATCAACCGGCGGTTAGCCGGTTGCCGGTTTTTTTGGTCACGTCTTTGTCCATGCTTTTTTTAAAAAATGTGGTTTTTATTAATTCACAATGCCATGAAGGCTACAACTGAGCCTATAACTAGGCTAATACAAATGCCATGAAAGCTACAACTAGACTTATAAATAGGCTAACACAAATGTCCCTGACGGGATTCGAACTCGTGACATCCACATAGGAAGCTAGCAACGGATACCACTTGAGCTAGAGCTCTTTGGTACATGGTTTGTCCATGCCATGAACAATTGGCACTCACCTAAATACCACACCCTATCTCTTTTGAATTCAATTAGTTCTAGGGATGGTCATGCCGCGAGGAGGATGACCAAATTAGGGTTAAAACAAAGAAAACTCATTTAACAGATGTTGTATGCGAAAAATGAACTTTTATTGAAAACTACAAATAAAAAAAATAAAAAATAAAAAAACGTCTGCCACGATTCACAAAGCCTAACCACGTATTTATGTAACCCTAAATTATTCTAGAAACCTAAACATACTGAAAATAAGAAAATAAAACAATTCCGAAAATAATAAATTAAGTCGCCCCGAGATGAAAAACTGATTGGTTCACCCTTAAATAAATGATGTTTGCTATATAATAATTTTTTTTTAAGTTTTGGGGGAAACTAGTTTCTCCATAAGTTATAAAAAGTACATTTTTTTAATATGGTTTAATCCTTAAAATAGCGAGTTTAGGCCTTAAAACACCCAATTTTTTTTTAGCAAGTTTAGACCTTAAAACAGTGAGTTTAGACCCTAAAACACCAAGAAAATAAAATAACAAGTTTAGACTTTAAAACAGTGAGATTAGGCCTTAAAAACCAAGTCCATATAATTAAAATAGAATTTTTTATAACTTACGGCGGCGGAACTAGTTTTCTCCAAAATTTTCTGTTACAGCAATGCTATTATTTGGCATTCTAACGACGGTTCACATGCATCTATGAATGTGGAGACATTCGGGTACTATGAATCTTGATATACCCAAATTACCTTGTGTATTTTGTCTTGAATTGAAATGATCTTCTCATAATCATTTGCATTTTTTATTATATCATAAAGTTTTTCCAATTTTCCAATTTAATTTTAAATGTGCAAAAACACAAAATGTCTAGTAAATCAAGTGTTCATATCCTTAAAAAGTTTGAACAGTGATGGAAATAGTAGAAAATTAGTCATGCATAATCACTTGTTATTTTTTATTAGGGTTTGAGGTAATAAATCTATTTTTTTTTTAAAAATCAGGCAGCCGTGTACGTAGTATTCGGTGCAACCGCCGCTGCGACTGCCGCCTCATTACTAGCGGTGACCGGATCGGAAATCTTCCAGTGGATGAAATTGTGCGACCGATACACCCGGTTCTGCACCCAAATTGGTGGCGCTTTATTGTGTGGATTCATTGCAACAATCTTGATGGTCTTAGTATCGTCACTTTCAGCTTTTAGCGTGTTCAGACTCTATTCACCTAAACATTTCCTTGTCTTAAAGGCAAAATAATCATTTATGGGTATCTTCTCTATCTATATACTCCATGTGTATCGGAAAGATAGTCTCATTTTAACTTTTTATGATCAAAATAAATGAAATTTGACCGAACATTGATGTTTATCTAATCAGTTGTAGTGAAATTCTAAAATTTCTGATCGACAAATCATTAAATGCAGTATCAATAACAAGTTTTAAAATTTCAGTGTGGTAATTAGATTGACATGAATGGTTGGCCAAAGTTTTATTTAAATTGACTATAAAAAGTCAAAAATAAACTATCTTTTCGGGACCGAAGGAGTATACGTTTCCTTGTATCTAATCAAAGTGGCTTAAATTTGTTGTGATGTAGAGTTTCTAGTTATGTGGAGGTTTCGATCCTTAAATTTGTTTAGGTATATAGTCAAGTCTCTATTTAATTCAAATCAAAGTAGCTCACAATTTATAGTGATGTTTCTGGTTGTGTGGAGATTTCCTTCTTTAATTCGTTTAGGTATATATTCATGTCTATTTAAATTAACACGCGTGGTAGCTATCTATGATAGTAGTTGTGATGTGAGTGGTAGAGGCTGAATGTTCTCAAGAAATAAGGGCATGGATTTAAATATAGTCCGGTTTCATTTAAAAATAAGTGACATTATTTTTTGGGATAAATATTTATATACTTGTAGATTTATGAAAAAAATAAATAAAATGGGCTAAATTCTAGGCCCCGCCTAGGCCTTTAGGCGCTAGGCCCAGCTCTGCCGCCTAGCGATTTTTAGAACACTAGATAGGAGAGAAAAAGTGGGGTAGAAAATAGTTAGTGGATAATTGTTATGAATATGACATGTGGGGTTCACAAATATAAAAGTATAAAAAAAAACATTTTTTTTAAGTTTTAAAATTTAAAATGGGACACCCAAAATAATTTTTTAAAAATACACGGAGGGAGTATGCTATAATTGTTGGGCTGGACTCTTGTGAGACCGTCTCACGGCGTGAGACGGCTCACAACCAAGCCAAGCCTTTTTTTTTAAAAAAAAAAAACATTTTTTTTTTGGCCCTCCAACTTTTTTTTCCCTGTCATTTTTTGCTTGCCAGCAAATGTAACACTTTTTTATAAAAAAATGTACCACTTTTTTTTATATGTAACATTTTTTTTTTCAAAAATGTACCACAAATTTACTGAAATAGATTAAAGATAACATGAGATTGACTACTAAACTAATGTAACATTTTTTTTCTCAATTGTAGCACTTTTCTAGGGTAAACATTCAATTGAAATGCAAAAACCGATTATATACATGATTTTTTACTCTTTTTTAAAGAAAAAAAGTAACATTTACTCAATAAAACTGTTACATTCATTTATATAACAAATTACAATCATATATGCATTGTGTTACACTTCAATTATTACTTTTTTAACTACAAAAACTTTTTTTTTCTTGAAAAACTAATGTTACATCTTACAATAAAGTGTTACTTTTTAAGACTAAACTGTTACTTTCTTCATAAAAATGTGTTACATTTTTTACGACGAGCGGCTCACTTTTTGTGTGTGTTAAAAAGTATGTTTTTCTTTAAAAAAAAAATGAAACCAAATCATGACCTATCTAGTTTTATTTGTATCGTCGAGACGAACACAACGGTATTTTTAGATATTTTTTTTCGACTTCAAAATCTCAAGATATAGCATTTTTAAGCTATTGGAGGTTTTTTTTTTACCCACAACACGTGTCGCGATTTGAGAGGAGGAAAGAACTACAAGCTGGCGGGTCACATGACGGGTATGGGTAAGATCCATGGGTGGGATCCGTCTCACAAGGTGAGACAGTCTCACCCAAGTTTTTGCCGTAATTGTTTTATGACAAGTCAACAATTATTGTACATTGTTATAAACAATTATAGTAATTATTGATAGCAGTGGGAAGTCAAAATTATTTTTGAGATAGCTATTATAGTTGTGGTATTAAAATTTAGCATATAAGGGAGTTAAAATATAAATTTGGGGTCAAAATACATAAATTCATCATTTTTATTTAGTAGTAAAAAGACATTTTTTTAAATTTGAAAGTGATAAAATTGATAGGTTCCAAAATTGAAGGTGGTGGCTTTGCCACTGATAATTACTCTCTCCCTTTCAATTTTTTTTTTTTTTTTTTTAGCAAACGATAAACTCTATTTCATTCACAATTAAAAAAAAAAGATGACACTCCACAAACGTCGGAGGCTCATCGCAAATTTAATAGCAGTTCCAACTCCTAACATATTACAACAACAAATCCAATCTAAATCTTGAGATGTTCGGATTCCTCTCCAAGTAGAACTTGGACACTGCCTCAATTCGCCATTCAAGAAAGCCTCCCTCGGATAAGATATTGCGCTGAGCACTTCATATGCAGAATCCGGGTTGACGGGAAAACGTCTACCAGCAATCTCAAAATCGACGAACAATCCTTATGCGGTTAAAACATTGTCATCCACTTCATTGTGAGAAGATATAAGAATCATCACACTTGCAAAACTAAAAAAAAAAAAAACATAAAGAAACAAACAACGGCTCTCACAAAAAAGAGATTTTTATTTTTGAAAAACAAACAAAAAAATAAAAATCACTCTTAATTTAAAATTTAATCATTGAAGATTCAATTAGTGAAGTTTAAATTAAGGAATGAAAATGAATCAAATTAAGTTTAACAAAACAAAGAAGAAAAAGATTGTTGAAGTATTGTATTGGATTGATGGGGATGAACATGTTCTTGTCGAAACCAGAAAAGAGAAGTGAGAGAGAGAGGAAGAAGACGGAAGTTTTATTTAACTCCTTACTTACTCTCTTCCTTTCATAAAAAAATTGACAATTTTATTTTGATAAGTCTCAATATAAATGTTGCGTTTCTCATTAAAGAAATAAGCTTAATACAATTATAACATTGTACAAGCAAAGCAATGTATAAATTTATTAATCGCTTTACTTAAAAACGAATGCAAGTTAAATGAGGTATTTATTTATGGATGGGTGGAGTATTATCAATTTTAAAATGAATCAAGTCTCTAAATGAGTGGCCCAGTGGTAAAGCAAAGCCTCACCCTCGGTGAGTGCTAGGTTTCGATCCCTCTCCTCGTCTCCTTATGGCCTGGACATCGTAAAAAAAAAAAAAAAAAAAAATCTTGGAAAAATACAAAACAAAAATAATTTTGTAACGGGATGGAGTATTTTCATTGAGGCTATATTTTGGCCTTTGGGGCATTAGAATTCAAAGAGTAATTTTGGTATTTGCAAAATTAATTTTGTTTGATGGCTTTGGACTTATCAAGTTTAAATCATACTGTATTGTGAATATTAGTTCAGACATTAAGTTCAGAGAAAAGTTCTAAAAGCAGCCCAACGGCCAACGCCATAAGCCTACTTTTAAGCCCACTCGCGATTTATCTCAACAAGCTTTGTTTTTTTTCCTTCTAAAATAAACATAATCATCGATTATTCAAAAGGGCGATGGTAGTAAGTTTACAAAATGATGCATATAAAATGAGGTGGTTGTTGCATCGAGTGTGGACCCGCCACACTCTAATTAAAAATATCAACACAATTATGACACCTCATTTTGTATACCACATTTTGTAGCCATCTTTTTTAACTTTATTATTTCCCGATTTAAAATTCTACTCCATGCTACTTCGGTCTTGAAATAAAAAAGGTTTTGTCAAAAGTATTGAACAAATGACTTATTTATTTGTAAAGGAGTTATGACTTGGACAAAAAATTACCAAAAAGAAAAAAAACCAAAAACATTGCCACTTAATAAGTAATGGAACATAGTTAATTTAGTTGGTCACATAGTCATTTAGATCAACTATTGAACGATTTAGATGCGAATCAATGATTGCAATAAAAAAAAATAGTGTGATTAAAATTCTGTAAATGTTTACAGCCTAACATTACTATTCTTTTGTTAAAAAAATATTATTCTTTCCAGTAAAACATAAAGTGAGGTAAACAAAAAAAAAAATGGCTAATTGCAGATTGGTAACCTGAATTTATCGAATGTTTGCAATCCCCAACCTAAAAGTTCAATTTTGCAAATTGGTTACCTAGGTTTGTCAATTTTTTGCAATGTGGTGAATAAATTAACATTTCGTTAATTTTTTGACAGACCTAAACACATGTGCAGTGCACATGACTTTCTAAACGGGCAATCCTGCCAATTTTGGGACCTAAACACATTTCCTAAGTGGTGATTGAGTTGCACCCCTCCGAAAATTGACATAATTGCCCTTCTAAAAAGTCATGTAAGGGTTTAGGTCTTTTAAAAAATTAACGAAAAGTTAGTTTATTCACCACATTGCAAAAAACTGACAAACTTAGGTAACCAATTTGCAAAATTAAACTTTTAGGTTGGGGATTGTAAACTTTAGACAAACTCAGGTCACCAATATGCAAATTACCCAAAAAAAAAAGGATGAAGTAATTTTATCACCACAAAAAGAATGAAGTACAATTCCACAAATAATACTGTATAAATTATACACCATACAAGCTCTTCAAATAACTTGATCCACTAGTTCTTCATTATGTAGAAGGCACTGTGTAGAGGCAATGGATTTTTAAAATTTCTTGAAAAGAATAATAAGAGTAAACATAACACATAGTTAGTTGAAACTAACACCTCATCTGCTAGAGCGGTGCGCTTAAAATGGAGTGCAAAAATGCCAGTTTTTTCTTTATTAAGCGTCTCAATGGAGAGTTTTCAAGCGGATTTTAAAAAAATTGGTTCATTTTAGCCGCTTAAAATAGTAGCGTCTAAAGATCCGTTTTGAAAAATCTCTGATTTTAAAACTGTGCACCAGACAAGTCCTAATACTCCATCCGCCGCATCATGATTGTCACGGTTGACTTTTGAAACTTCGGTCAAATATGTTAGTTTTTTGTGAATTGCTTAAATCATAGTAGTAATATTGCAGTATAATTATTTTATAACTGATTAAAAAAGAAAGTGCGATAATTTATATGGATGGAGTATAAATTAATGAACATCGAATAGTAATTATCTTTATTTTGATAATTAAACATAAAAACATCCAATCAAGTGGATGGAACTAATGAGGCATCCAACTCATCTTGATCAAAATCTTAATCAGTCATAATCATATACTTCTTTCCTACTATCTTCATCCCAAAAAGCCATACAACTAATTAACTCACTTTCACATTTACTTAACATCATTCTCTTCTAATCTTGTGTATCTCTCTTAAGTTCTAGCAATAATTTCACATGAAAAAAAGTCCTAAACCAATCGCAATCAACGGCGAAAAAGCAAGAAGAACGATCAAACACGAGACATAAACCGCACCTAAAGTCAAATCACGAGTACGCGACTTAACTAAAACGGATCTCGTGAATGAGGTTAAACTAATCACACAATTAATTAACAAGTTGAAACGAAATAAATAAATCGGCATTTGTTACGTGTTAAACTTGATTTAGATAGCCTTGATGTGATTAAACTTGAGTTAAGTTGCCATAACTTGAGCTAAAAAACATCTAATCAACAAAAAAAGATTAGAAAGGTACGGGTGGGTTTTGATGCAGAAAGGTGAGACATTATCTTCATTGAGTTATCTCAATGATTTGCCTAATTTTGGGTTTATGATTGAGAACAAGGATCAATCCAGTTAATCTCACCTATAAGAAAATTATTAAGTGGCGTGCTCAATTTGTTTGAAAGTACATTTTCACCTTTGCGAACTCGTCTATCATGAAATATTTATTAAGGAATATTATTAGATATTCCTAGCATATATTGTAAATAGGCAAAACTGCACCAAAAATCACTCAACTATGACTGTTTGGGTATTTGGTCACTAAACTAATTTCCTTTTGAAACAACACATCCAACTTATTTATTTTTGCATCCATAGTCACTATCACTAACCCCGTCAGTTTTTTCCCGTTAAATGGTCATGCGCGATGCATGTCATCGAATTTTAAGGGGTATTTTACGTAATTCACCCTAAATTAACATTTAAAGGATGAGTATGTTCCAAATAGGTCCCTGACTTATTACTCCTTATTCACTTTAGTGATTTAGGTTTATTATTTTTTCGATTAGCCGTTTTCATTATACTGTGGAGTATTAATTTTTATTTTTTTTACGCAGAGTATTACTTTTTTAACAAAATTTATATTTCATCCCTATGAAGATCAACAATTATTTGTTGTAAAACCCAGTGAAAATCTCATTTCCCCCAAATTAATTTTAGGTTTCAAAACCTATGTTCTCATCCTAAATCTCAAGTTGAATCTATGAAAATCATATCCCATATTCGATTTGCTTAACAATGAACCCAGATTCGATCAAAAAAAAAAAACCCCAGATCTGAATCTCTCAATTTGAATCCGTGATAAAGAGGCGAGTAAGGAGAGAGCAGTAAGAAGTTTATGCGTGTGGGAGTCGCCGATTGGGTATCCATGTGCTAGGCAGAGGGCTACGGCGCCATTCTAGGAGTCGAGATATTACAAAAACAGGCTGGAGAGGAATGTCAGAGAAGACGTAGTTTATAGGTGATGGCCGGTCGGAAATTAGAAAGGAAGTAGGGAGAGGAGGCAAGGGGTGAGGGGAGGGGTGTCCTGAGGTAGAACGGGGAAGGGTGGCCGGAGGAGGACATTGAAGGGGGCTACAGGGGATGGGGAAAGGAAGAAGGGAAGAACAATATGTGGTGATGAGGGAGGGAGGCGTAGGAGGATTGGATGGGGAAAAAGGTTATTAGGGTTTTGTTTTTTGATTTTTTAGTTCAAACCCTGCAGTTTGTTTTTTCACTCATTAAGCCAGACAATTTGTTTCCCATTCTTTTGATCAAACTACCTGAACTACCCTTTAAAATATTGTCACATGCATTGCACATGATGATTTAACGGGAAAAAACTAACGGGGTTAGTGATAGTGACTATGGATGCAAAAATAAATAAGTTGGATGTGTTGTTTCAAAAGGAAATTAGTTTAGTGACCAAATACCCAAACTGGCCATAGTTGAGTGATTTTTGATGCAGTTTTGCCTTGTAGTAAATATTAAGTTACCATACATACATAGAGATTGTATCTAATAAACCAAGCTAGATTATTCTAGAACATTAGTTTCCTTTTTGTATTAGTTTTTCTAATTAGATTAAGACTCTAGAATACTCTTTGTATCCCTATAAATATGTATTGCTAGTATCAATAATATTTGAGTCTCTCATACCAATTATCTCTCTTCATATATGATTGGCTCCGATTATCTCCCTCTTTAATCTTTGACAATATTAAGGGAGAGACTCAGCAGACGAAATTATTATTTCTTTCGTAATAAATATTTCAATTGATCTGTCAATACTTTTTATAAAAAATAATTTAATTATATAGTGATCGTATCAATGATAAATTTACGTTAAAACTATTTATTTATATATTTATATTTATTTATTTAAAAACACGATACTTATTCAACTATATAGTAAAGGACAAAAGGAAAGGTGTGAAAATTGAATTAAGCCTCACACCACGTAACATTTGTGGTATGTCAGCTTTCTTTACTCATCTCTGTCTCATAATAATAAATTAATTTTTTTCTTTTTAATTGTTTCAATATATGTTAAATTTTCAAAATAATAAAATAGTTTTAATGTAATTTTATTATGATATAATTGTACAAATAACTATATAAAAATATTTAGGTCAAATGTGATATTTGATGGACGATGTAAGTTTACATAAATAGGGTGTTATACAAGCAATGAATGTGTGTTTATTTTTTTATTTTTTTCAACTCAATTTAAATAAAAATGTCCAGAAAAATTACTATCTGATTGTGACAAGTAAATGGACTTTTATAATTTAGAGTTTGGTAAGAGGCTCAAGTGTGAGTATTGACAAGGCTAGCTAGCGCTGTTGTAACTTAGGTTCCGTTTGTTTGGCGGAAAACAACTTCCGGAAAACATTTTCTCCATTTTCCGGTGTTTGTTAAACACCGGAAAATGGGGAAAATGTTTTCCAAGGAAGTGGTTTTCCTCCATTCCTAAGGAAAACGTTTTCCTTACCTCCACCTAAGGAAAATGTTTTCCGGAAAATGCTAACACTTCAATTGTTGTTTTAACTCCAATTTTTGTTTTACGAAAATTATTTTTTAAATATACCCAGTTAATTAAAAAATGTCTAAAAATATTTTATTTTTATGAAAATTTTGCAATATGTTAAATTATTAACTTTAGTCCATTATAATTACAAAACTACATTTCCATTTTACTTTATAATTGAAATTGGAGATAATGATTAATTTATTGATTATTTCTTTTTAATATATACTCTAGGTGATCAAAATTAATGTATCTAAAAAAGTTTTCCGGAAAGCATTTTCTTAAAATTCACCAAACAGTGGAAATTACATTTTCCGGAAAACATTTTCCAAGAAATCGTTTTCCGGAAAACATTTTCCAAGAAATCGTTTTCCGGAAGTTATTTTCCGCTAAACAAACGGAGCCTTATATTGGAAATTATGCCTTAAAACTAATTGGCATGAAAAGTAATAATCGCTCAAGTCTATAAAAAGTAGAGAGGGGAACAAGTGTAAGCACAAGTTGGACTGAGCTGGTTTTAGACTATATTGGAAGTTAATCTTAAAACCAATTGTTAATAAGGGTAGTAGTCACTCAAGTCATTATAACGGTTCATGTTTAATTCTATAGTCAATGTGATATATTGTCGGTAACCTAGGATAGTTTCGAAACCCAAAAATCTTAATTACGGTGTCCATTCATTCATCGTATGTACTCCATTTTCACTAGGTTTATTCCATATGAGATATGTCGAGAATTTAATTAATTATGTAATTATATTGAAGTTAAAAAATACTCCTTATGTCCTTAAATGAGTGTTCATTTTCAAGAAATCTTTGTCCCTAAATGAGTGTATTTTTTTAACATAACTTTCTCCGTAAACGTTTTTTTTGGAAACCGGTTTCTTTATACGTGCAAAACTAAAGGTTTGGAAAGGAGATTACAAGATTATATATGAATCGTTGTTACCAAATTGTTCAGAAAGTTGAGATTTTCAGTGTCACTTAAAATAAAATTTGGACACTCATTTAGGGACAGAGGTAGTATCAACAAATGGTCTTACACTTAATGCACTCATCACTACATTATACCCCACAAATAACACTGGAAAATTAACTTGAAAATCACCGTCACGGTTGCTACATGTTATACTGTTTTCAATCAAATTCGTACACACATGATCCATAATTTGTTGTTGGCTAGCACAACAGTGCTACTACGTTACAATTCAGCTCTTCTAGTTGAAGGCCATTAATTAGTCTAACAAATGGAACTTGATAACAAATTGCTTAAACAAAATAAGAAGAAGTTAAATTAAATAATCTAGCAACAATAATTTGTCTTTTGGAAAAAGAACAATTAAAGTAGAGTAGAGATTCAATTAATTTCAAAGCCTTAAAGACAAATCAAGCTGGCTGAACTCTTCTTGAACATTCTCATGACCATTATACCCTTTACTCCAATGACCATGCAAAACATCATCTCCTTGATCATCTCTAGAACTATAATTCCCATACCCCATATAATTCATCTCACTTCCATTGAACCTTCCCACATGCTCATGTTGGTCAAGCCCGACTAGACCCGAGGGAGCCACGTGTCGAACATTGGTAGAGCCACCGCTCGAGCCACTTGACCCCGACCGCTGCAACTGGTGGGTCCAATTACCGGAGTGTGGTTTGAGGGGTGAGTTTAGCTCTCGGCTTTTCTTGGCTAGGGTTCGTTCGAGTTTGTGTGCATTTTGGTGTCCTCCTAATGCTTGGGAGCTGTAGAATTTTCTACGGCAGTAGTTGCATGAGAAAACTCGAGGCTCGGGTTGTCGTTTTAGTGGAGAGGAAGAAGAGGATGAAGGGTCTAAAAGAAGTTGTAAGTTTAGGTCATCATAGTTTGAGATTGGTAGGTTTAGGTTAAGAGAAGAAGTGTTTGACCCAAAACTCATGGCTAATGATCAAGAAAGAAGAAAATGAAATGAGAGTGTTATGTGTAGTTTAAGAGTTTTATGGACAACTTATATATAGAAGAAAGTGGAGAGAGAGAGAGAGAGAAGAGAAGAGATGGGGAGATAAATGAAGGTTTGAGTTGAAATATAAGAGTGGTGGAGTTGAGTAGTTGCGGCAACTAAAAATAGCAATGAGATTGGAAAAGAGTTTGGGGATCATGGATGAGAGTGAGTGAGTGATAAAGTGTGTGTGTGTGTGTTTGGGAGAGAGAAGAGAGAGACAGACAGAGAGCTGCAAGTATGAGTGGGGAATCAAAGGGTTGTCGCCTCAATCAATGGCAGAATTCGAACCCCTTGTCGGTCTACATCAAATATTTTCTTATTCGTTTCGAGTCGAGATCTCATGTACCATTTTTATGTGCCACTCTATGTACCACTTGTAATCTAACCGTTCACATGTTTAATAATCTATATTACAATACAAAGCAAGAATAACCGTTTTACAAAGAAAGGCTGAGATTGCTTCTCAAAATTTGATCGGACGGCCTAAGTAGATCCTAATAACCCACTCTCATGAAAACCGTCAGAAAATTAACTCCTTCAAGTAACCTACTCACCTTTGTTAACTTACAGTGTATCTTTTATTCCCCACTACTCGACTTAAAAGTTAATGTGATTTTGGTTTATGAAAAAGAGGAAATTGAGTTGAGGTTAAGGGGTTTTATGTGAGAGGATAAAATTAAATGGGATTCTTTCTTCCTTTTCATACTGTCACCGTGCCAGTGGCACAGGTAAGAATACTAGTATTTATATAATGTAAATCTCAATAAATGTGAGTCATTAGATTACTTGTGGTACATGGAGTGGCACACAAAAGTGGTACAGAGGATTTTGACTCATTAATTTCTATCTTCCACTGCAATAATGTTTTTTTTTGAAATAGCAGTGTACTCACTCCTCCCCTATATTTATAGTACTTATTTTTATTTTGGATATCCAATACTTTTTGCTATTTACCTAAAATGTTCACTTTCCTCTCCCCTATCTACTCATAACAACTATCCACTAACTTAATTTCTCTCTCCTACTCACTCACAATATTTATTTTTCTAATATATTTTTTTAATCCCGGTGCACTCCTATTTAGTAGCAATAAGTACGAGACGGAAAGATAATTTCTTATGAAAGAGTTAAAAATTTTACTAGGGCCGTAAAAAAAAAAAAAAAAAACACCATTAAAAGCACATAAATCAATAGGTAAGGGGTTATTATAATTTAACTAAAGGTTGTGATCAGTTCAAGTCTTAGAAAAGTAGATGCATTAAACTTTGGTACAAACCCGCTCAAACTGAACTAATTGGCATTCGTACAATATGGTATGGTCACCATACTATTATTATTAATTATATGGTGATCGAATATCGGTGGTCAAGACAAAAAAAAAAAAAAAAAAAAAATATAAATGTACAAATTCAATATTTTATGTATGTACTTTCCACACATTGAATTTTAACACAATTAAAGAAATACTTGTAAAATGGAAATTTACTCTTACATAAATGCTCAAAAAGACTTGCTCATCTTAATACACAGTACTTACAATTGCATCTTCTATGCTCACTAATTACACAAAATCTTGTAAAAAAATAGTTTTTCTTAAACCTTAGGAAAAACTAGTTTTCAGTCTTTAAAACTCTCTTATTTGCAAGTAAAAATTGGTTCCATCGCAGTCAGTGGCGGATCTTGAGTTTCCGTTCAGCGGGTGCACAAATTACACTAAAAATTCAAATTATAATCGTCGTTTACTCTATTACATGTTATAATATACAAAACTTTAAATAATACTCCCTCCGTCTTAAAATGAATGTCCGAAAAACTTTCAAATTTGCTCTTTATTTTGTATTAAAATATAATTATCTGGTGTTTTAATAAACAAAAATATGGTGAACAATAAAGAAAGAGAAATCAGAATATCATTTAAATATAATTCATATCAACCAATAATTATCATAATCAATATCAAAACAAAATTGAACTATCAGCTCAAATTGGAAGGGTCATAAAAGCCAAATTGGAGGGGAAGCATGTAATAATTGAAATACTAAAAATGCATTTGGTAGGATTCAAACTCTAGTTTTCTAGTAAAAGAAGGCTAAACTCTATACATCTATACTACAAAGCTATTTGTTCTGGGGGTGCACAGTTATATATATATCATACATATAATATATATTTTTTCTTAAATACGAAAATTCACCGGGTGAACTTGCACCCCCTTCTTATACTGAAGATCCGCACCTGATCACAGTGAAAACCGGTTCTTGTGTTACAAAAACTAGTTTTTTCCGTTATGTTACAGAAAAACTAGTTTTTTATGAGACTTACTCCACTAATTAAGTTTAAAAATCCTGTTCCTAAAAAATAAAGTTTAAAAACCAAAAGACATTATGTATAGTGGTTGTATAGTTTATTTAGTTATCTAGTACAATGTCTTTGGAATGTCTCTATGATTTGAGCCATCTAATCATGGGTCCATTCGGACATTGTATGTAACCAACTGCAAGGAGTTTGAGTTGAGATCTTCACTGATTTTTCTAAATTAAGTACACAGTAGTTAGAGATAGCAATTTGTCCGAACCCGATTCGTATCTGGGTCAGTACGCTTCGTAACGGGGCGGGTTGGTAACCACTTTTCAAAATCCGACGGGTTACGGGGCGGGTTTGGTGACACATCCCAACCCGCGGGTCATTGCCCCGCCCCGTATACTAAAGCATGCTTCTATTTACTGTAATGTCCCAATACACTCCTTCATATTTTGCGTGGTTATTCCTGATTTTAGTTTCATCTCTACTCGCAGCATATATAATACGTATTTCTCATTTTCTAATGTTAATTTATGATGTTAATTTCATACATAAAATTGTGCTTTTATGGAATACGGGGCGGGGCGTGTACAGGTTCAACACCATACAGGGTGGGGCGGGTTTGGTAACAGGAATGTTCATTGAGGGGCGGGTTTGATTATGAGCAAACCCGCTCCGTATCCGCCCCGTTGCCATCCCTAACATATACTATAAAATGTAAGTTAGTTATTATAAATGTAAATGTAACTCATATATTAAAATAAAAAAATAATATATGTATATGTACAGTCTGAATGCACCGACCCAAATCTAATAAACATGGCATCTTGAAAAACAAAGGATTTGAGTGCCAAAACTAATTGAGTTTATTGCAAAACTGACATGCGTACTTTCATTTATTTTCAATTTGATTCGCAAACTTTGGAAACATCAAATGTGGCTTGCGTACTTTCATTTTCAAAATTTTGAGACGATTTTTTTAACACCCGTTAAAAAACATAACGGGACACTCTGTATAAGGAGTAAAAGTGTAAATAATAAAACTTGAAGTGCTAAAATAAAAAATACCATCTAAACCTCTCTCTTAAATTTCCAGTCACTTCCATAAATTCCGGCCACCTCCATATTTTCCAGCCATTCACCTCTAATTTCCGGCTAAGTTCATCTTTTCTTTGACCACTCAGTTTATATTATCAACCACACCTTTCCCAACAAGATACCCAATTAAGAACAACAATTTCAAAATTCACAGTGCAGCGTATTATTTGGCAAATAAATCAAAATTCTGCACAGTAAAAATATTGTACCTCAAAGTGTTGCCGGTAGCATAGAGCAGCCGCAGGAAACAGTGTGCTGAGCTTTGGTCGGCCGGAGTTGGTGCTTGGTGAACGGGCGGATTTGCTGCCGAAGTATAGGGTCGTCGGATCTGGGAAGGGGGAGGTAGCTGACGAACTGCAAGTTGGCCGGCGAAGATTGGTCGGAGTAGTGGCTATCCGCAGCTATGGGTATGGCGCCGGCGTTGAATTTATCACAGGGAAACCGGAGTTGAGGTGTGGAGGTTAGATCGAGAGTTGGCGGGCCATGGGAGATTCGCCGGAGATGGGAGAGAGACGGCGAATCGGGCAGTGTGGCGGACTGCAGCTGTCGACGGGAAGATTGAGAGGGCCTACATTCTTGAATTGAATAAGGAATGAGGGTTTTTGATTTGGGGGAAGATTTTTTTTTTTTACGAAATGATGTTTAAGTGGTCAAAGAAAAGATGAACTTGGCCGGCAATTAGAGGTGAATGGCCGGAAAATATGGAGGTGGCCGGAATTTATGGAAGTGGCTGAAAATTTAAGAGAGAGGTTTAGATGGTATTTTTTATTTTAGCACTTCAAGTTTTATTATTTACACTTTTACTCCTTATATTGAATGTCCCGTTATGCTTTTAACGGGTGTTAAAAAAGTCGTCTCAAAATTTTGAAAATGAAAGCACGTAAGCACATTTGATGTTTCCAAAGTTTGCGAGTCAAATTGAAAATAAATGAAAGTACGCATATCAGTTTTGCAATAAACTCAAAACCAATTCAGTGAACGTTCATGGAAAGCTCCTTAAGCACATGGGAAGATGAGTTCTAATAGTACTAATTACATCAATTATTATTGCATGATACTATTATAAACATGGTGGTCGGCTATAATTACGTCCAGTCGTGTCTGTTTATTCAGGGACACAACATAATCTTTGGCAACAGAGAAACCTTAATTTTATACACACAACTTGTTGAATTTATATTCCTATTTTTACAAAAGAAATTACTCCATTGTCACCGAATAATATCTGTCGTATTTTCCTTTTTTATTTATCCTAAAATAAGTCTTCCATTTATAAATAAAGAAAATAACGAAATACGTTAACTATAATTTTATACTACAAGCAATATACAAACAAATAAATATAAAACATACTCCGTATTTTGAAAAGTATTTAACAAATCAATTAAGTTCGCGACTATGACACGGATAGAACTAAATACTCCACTTCATATGTTTCGGAAAGTTAGTCTCTTTTCTTTTTCGTTGTTTACTAAAAATGAACTTTGAGAAATAATTTAAGGTACTTTTAATTATCTTAATAAAAATATAAAAATTGGTAGTGATAGTAAATATAATAATGTATCAATCACAAACTATAAATTTTTATCAAAATAATTAAAATTAAATTAAATTAAATTAAATTATTAGTACTTATAATTTATTCATAATAATAACGGAAAATGAGGAACTAATTGTTTTTTAGATGAGAGGAATGAGTAATTGATTTGAGTGGTGAAAATTTGTGATTTGGATAATCTTTTCGGTCGGCCAAATAGACCACTGTTTGCAGTCTACTAGCAAGTCATACGAAGATTCCGTTGTATTGACATTAATTCCACTGGACCATTAAAATACTCAAATGTTTTCGGTTTATGCTACAGACTTCCTCTTTCTACTTACAAGATGCAATTTCATATTCTTAATATGGATAATATATGAAATTAATAACCCATTTCATTTTAGAGGCAATGTCCGGTAAATTCAATAAAAAAAAAATATTTTTAAAATGCTCGAAAAGTTCCTCACTATTTATTGTATTATTCAGACAGTGTTATTTTGCAATATACTGCATCACATAAACAACTGAGTACTAATACTGATAGAGGCATCGGCGGTGACCGGAGACCAGATTCTGGTGGCCGGTGCGGCGACGGTGGTGGAAGGAGGCAATATTATTGATGTTGTATAATAACTTTTAAACAATGTAAATTGAATGCAGTATAATATACTACTGCACAAGAATTTATGAAACATTTAAATTTAATGTGAAACTTGAAGAGAAGTGGTTTATTTAGAAAGGAGCTTATGGGTCATTTTCACTTCATTTTAATTATGACCAATCAGCCACGGAAACCCTTATCTTGTCTTCCTTTTTAAACTATGGATTGATGGCCGAGATAGATGGGTTGTTTATGCGATCCAATGGTAGATTAGTCGGTAATCATTTAATATTTACTGCATGTATAAAAAATATATGATCAAATTCATGTTAAACACTGCAACAGATCAACAAATCTCACATTACAATTGCAAATTCAAATTCAAATTCATGACTAGCAAGGTGAGCCCACAGAAATCGTATGGATAACTGAAATTCATGCAAGGTAGTATGTATATATACACACACACAAAACAAAAAATGGAATCATATATAGAGACTCACATGGGAAAATGTCAGGGATTGTAGGAGCTGGTTAATTAGCTAGGACTGAAGAAGAGTGAAGGGTGAAGGTTGGGCAATTGATATGGGTTCTTCTTTTTTATATATTTATTTATTTATTTGTATTATTATTATTTATTATTTCCTCCTAAATTGGGTTGGAATGGGGGTGAACATGTTTTGTGGTTTGTCAGAATTTATAATCATTTATGAGTCATGGACAGTTTCAGACTGACGATTTCTTGCTCACATTTTTCCCTACAACTAGGTATTGGATTTTGTTTATTCCCTTTTTAACTCTTCTTTAATATAAAAAAAAAAACTCTTCATTAACATGCTCCCATCATCTCATAGTAACTACTCCATCCGTCCCACCAGAATTATGATTTTTGGATTGGGCACGGGGATTAAGAAAAAAGTGTTAGTGGAGTAGGTGTTGTGAGTATGAAAAGTGAAGTAGGAGAGAGAAACTGGGGTAGAGAATAATGAGTGGAAAGTTGTTGTGAGTGTGAATGTGGGTCTCATTAAATAAAACACTTCCATTTTTGGGTTGTCCTAATTCGAGTGGGACACCCGAAAAGGAAATTTGTCTAATTCGAGTGGGACAGATGGAGTATTACTTTGTCTCAAAAATAATTATTAATATTTTAACAGCTGATAAAGAGTGAGTCTTGTAAAAAACGTGTTTTTCCTTAAGCAAAGGAAAAACGTGTTTTTCAAAGACGTTGGGCATTATTCTTCAAAACAAGCAGTGGCATTTTCGTAAATATTGGTACCCATAGTAAATGCCAGTGTTAATATTACAAAAAAGGCAGTGATTTTATATTGGCGTCTATAAACATGAAACTGACACTTTTCTTAAGTGACAGTGGTTATGTTAAAAATTGCCAGTGATTACACTGACACTTTTTAACATTGATACGGGCACTTATTAAAAGTGCCAGTGGTAGTGTTAATAACTGTCAGCCATTACTGGCACTAGTTAACATTGATACTGACACTTATAAAAAGTGCCCGTGGTAGTGTCAATAAGTGCCAGTGTACATGTGCTGGCACTTTTTTACACTATCACCGGCACTTTTTAAACTTAGCGCTGACACTTTTTTAACTTAACACTGGCACTTTTTAAAACACACACTGACACTTTCTTTGACATAAACTGAGACTTTTTTTTACATATACTGGCACTTTTTATCCCCAAATCCAAGATTGTTCTTACACTTTTTTTATTCTCAAATCAAAATTACTTCAAAAATATGCCCCAATTTCAGATCCTTTTGTTACTACTGCTCAATGTGGTTAGGGTTCTTACCTGGGTTGGAAATTTGGGTAAATTGAGCATGAGATCCCCTCTTTATTGTCGTTGCCCTTCTCGATGTGTAAGTCGGAGTAGCGCCGGAGAAAGAAAAATAGGAGGACGATCGGAGCTTGGGATGGCCGGAGAAGACGATCGGAGCTTGGGATGGCTGGATTTCAGATGGGAACTGGTCGGCGGTGCAAGAAGAAGGCGCAGTCGCGCGAAGAAAGGGGTAGAGCGTACGCCAACAACAAAAACTCGTTTTTCCTATTGTTTAGGAAAAACGCGTTTTTTACTAGTTTTTCACGCTGATAAATGTTTTTGTAATTTATTGTGAATAGTAAGCATAAATTTTTAATTTTTTTTATATGTCCTTCTACGTTATAAAATTTATACTTTTTAAGTTTTAGTGACAAATGACAATATATTAAGGGTAACTTGTAAATCTGCTACAAAAAAATACAAATTTAATTAATTAATTTCATCTATCAAGCTCAAAAAAAAATTTTAAAAAAAAACATTATAAGTACTTTGTTGTACATCAAAAATTTAAAACATTTATTATTTTTTTCTTGTGCCCCCCTAAAAATATTTAACATCGCTGGTTTAACATGGTATAATCTAAGATTTGAATGTTTTTAGCTTGCGCTACAATCGTCAGATTTGGTCAAATCATTAGAATTGGATCATTTATCTTTATTAATTACTAAAAAAAAAGACATTTTATATCGTCAAAAAAAAAAAAAAAGACATTATATTTGTACATGAAACTCTTAAATAACTATCATCAATGCAAGAAAAATCACAATAAAGTGCGACATCGCGCACACCTACATAATGCAAACTAGATTTATTTATGGAATATAAGAAGCCTTAGCCAAATCAAACACTCTAGTAATGATTGTAGCAAATTAATCAACATTGAAAAACCCTTGATCGTCTATTAAGTGCAATTGTGCATATTACAACTTAAGCTTTTAGACGAGTCTATTAAGTGCAATTGTGCATATTACAACTTAAGCTTTTAGACGAGTTAGCAACTATCACATAGATTCTCACTAATTATAGTGACCCAATTTCGTGTAAGAATAATTGAATTATGGAAGAACTAGATCAAGAAAAACTACCGTTTCTGGGAGAAACCCAAGCATGATCATGAAAATGTCACTAATAACAAGGAAATAAAACAAACACGAAAATAAGGAATTAAAATTACTAAAACTGTACTAAAACAGTAAAGTGACGTTTTCTCCCTCGTTGCATCCTATAGGATGTGGTTTTTATTTGCGTGGTGATACATCATTTCCTATCACCAATTTGCCTTTCGAAAATATATGGTCGTAGTAACACGAAAAAGCTCAAATGTAGATAAACATTATCGTCGATCATCGACTATTATGAATTGTGGGTAGATTGAAGTGTACCAATGAAGCTAGTTGATGTTGAAGGGCAACTTTGTGTAATGGTTTCCTTTCCATTTGTTCCTTTCGCATGTTGTAAAGTTGGACATATGATTGTTAAAAGAGAAAAGAAGCAGGGCACGCATTTAACTCAGTTTTTGAACTTGGTCACCCCCCCCCCCCCCCCAAACTATACTTTATTATGTTCCATTTTTGTTTTTTTTTAGAACTAGTTTTGGATCTTCTTTTCTTTGATGTAAGAGAGTGCTACAACTTATAAGGGCAGAAATGATCTACCCTTTTGATTAAGGTTTAACGTTTAATTTGGAACTTGGTACAATGAATATTGAACTTGTTCTTCCCCAAGGCTAAAGTATAAACATTCTTGTCGATTTTTATTTAAGCAAAGTACTGTGATGCTATGTAATTTGGTCTATAAATATTGAGATTTCAGAATATTTCGCATTTCGTACATGACTTGAAAAATGCGGTTGGAACATCAAATTACTGCATTGCAGTGTAGGACGTGATATTAACGTCAGCAGCCGTTTTGGATCGCGAAAACATTGTTTTATATTCTTTTTCGCCATTATAGTTAACGCTTTCTAGGTCATGAAACATGGGACAGGCGGTTTGGAGTTTGATGAATGAAACTATGAAAGTTGGTAAAAAAAAAAAAATTGTTAATGACAATTTAGGGCCTGAAATGTAGGGGGTCTTCGGCGGGGGGCCTGACCTTTTTTATTCTACACATCATGGCTCAACATGCCAAATTCTCGTCAGTTAAGGGCTTTTTGACGGAATTTGTTAGAAAAGTTAGTTAAATCGACAAAATGGACAGATTTGTAACTGATATCAGGTTTTAGGGGCTTTAGTGAATATATAGAAACTTAAATGGTAAAAAAATAAATGTAAAATATTTTATGCATATTCTTAAAGTTAAAAAAAAAAATCAGAATTAAAGGATATTAATAAAATTATATGTTATTTAAATATATAAAAAATAAGGACTTTAGCTTAATCTTAATCATTATATATATATATATATATATATATATATATATATATATATATGTGTGTGTGTGTGTGTGTGTGTGTGTGTGTGTGTGTGTGTGTGTATATGATAAATTTAAATTAAATAAAAAATATTACTTTATTATTATATCAACAATAAATCAAGCAAAATGAGAGAATAGGGCCTTATATAGTGTGAAATAATTCAAACAAAATCGAAGGCAGAATAAGTTAAGGATGAAGAAAATAATAACTATCTCCTCCCAAATGTCTGTTTAAAAAAAAATAAAAATCCCAAAATAAAAGTGTGTTAATTTAGAAAACAATTGTCACTATATATTTTTTTCATTTTTTTCACTACGTATTGTATAGTTGAAAAATTATAAAGTGAATACAAATTATATTTATGTGTATTTGTTATTAAATATTATAAGAAGTAATATTTTTCGAGTGTGAAGCAAAATTTCATAAAAATACAATGGTAAAATGTAATTGACGAAAAATAGACTTTTTATTCTGAACAATTTTATTTTTTAAAAATATTTAAATATTATTTAATTTTATTAATATCCTTTAATTCTGATTATTTGAAAAAAGTGTTTTTTTAACTTTAAGAATATGCATAAAATATTGTACATTTAATTTTTTTTACCCTTTAAGTTTCTATATATTTACTAAAGCCCCTAAAACCTTATATTAGTGACAAATTCGTCCGTTTCGTTGATTTAACTGACTTTTCCAACAAATTTCGTCAAAAAGCCCATAATTGGCGAGAATTTGGCATGTCAAGCCCTGATGTGTAGAATAAAAAAGGTCAGGCCCCACGCCGAAGACCCCCTACATTTCAGGCCCTAAATTGTCATTAACCCAAAAAAATGCATTTTCTTTTTATCTTCTTCTATAATAGTTCGGTCATCCTTACCTTACAGGCGATTAAGCATTACAGTGCTTCACATGTTAATTTGTAGCCCGACCCTCATTAGTACTTCATATGTGTCTGAAATGTATGTTATTATTTTCATATTTTGATGAAAAATATTACAAATTGACATTTAAATACTCATTAGTACTTCATCCGGATTTAGTAAAAAAAAAAACAAAAAAAAGACATTCGTTTAGAAAAAAGAGGAAAAGTAAGTGTGTGCGTGCGCGCGCACGTGTTATACTTTATTTATTTCGTAACAAGTGTCTTAATTGACCCGTATACATTTTAGGGATAGTTTATTTACTCGTACATATAGGTTGGATCTGAGGTGTTGGGAGATGATTTGATTGGGAGAAGGGATGTTGGGTTTCGATAAATTTGACATGTCGAGAAACGAAGATTTTGGATGTGGTGGGTTCCAAACAGTAGTAGGCACTTTGGGTGGGTGAATAACCAACAAAGACACAGGGAGCGGATCGGGGATCAAGTTTATGATTGGTGTAAGGTCGAAGCCAAGGATAACAAAGACAACCAAAGCTTCTAAGTTTGAGATAATTAGGGTGGTGGCCTAGAAGGGTAAAGTAGGGAGACACAAGGTTTAAGGTTGGTGTGGGAAGACGATTGATTAGGTAGGCAGCAGTGACAAAGGCAAAGGTCCAGTATTTTGGTGGCATGTGAGCATGAGTGAGAAGAGATAGCCCAGTCTCAACAATATGGCGATGACGGCGTTCAGAGTACCCATTGTGTTCGGGAGTGTGAGGGGGAGATGTAAGATGTGTGATACCATGAGACTGAAGAGTGGATCGAAGTCCTATGTATTCGCCACCATTGTCACTAAAAATGGTGAGAATGGGGCGATTGAAAAAATTTTCAACAATATTTTTGAAGGTGGAGAACACAGACACGGCATCGTTCTTATTTTTCAGAGGATATAGCCATATATATTTTGAAAAATGATCCACAAAAATGATATAGTATTTAAAACCATCAAAGGAATGTAACGGAGACGTCCAAACATCACTGTATAAGAGATCAAGAGGTCCAGAAGAAGTGATTGTATTATTTTAAAACGGGAGCTTGTCGCTCTTATCACAGTCACAAGAGTTGCAATTAAATAAAGAACTGCTAGGAATATTTAAATGAAAAGAATTACTAAGATGACGTAGAATTGTGGAAGATGGGTGCCCTAATCTATGATGCCATGTTGTGGTGGTGGAGACTGACGCAGAGTTGACGACTGGAGAAGAACTAACAGCAGAAGGTGTGGGAAGCCATTCGTAGATGCCAGATCTAGATGTTCCTTGAAGAAGAATTTTGCCCGTAAGATGATCCTTCACAAAAAAGGAGTCAGATAAGAAAGTGATTGTGGCACTATTATCATGACAAAATTTTGAAATAGAGATAATGTTATGAGAGACATTAGGAACATGCAAGACATGATTAAGATGAAAACAATGGGAGGATGTAGAGAGAGAGAGGTAGAACCAATGTGAGAGATGGGTAGTCCGGAACCATCGCCAATGAGTAACTCGTCAGTGCCATTGTAAGGAGAGTGGAGAGCAAGGTTGTTTAGGTCATGGGTGACATGATGTGTGGATCCGCTGTCAAGGAGCCAACTGGGAGTGGGATTGTGACTAGTGGTTGCAGCATAGGCTCTCGGTGTTGAGGGCTGTTGGGGCGGTCGAGTGGTATTAGGGTTCGGACAGCTGGGGTTAGGGTTAGGGTTTGGTTGTTGGGGAAAGGTGGCATTGGGATAGGTTTGGCGGAAGCGTGGGCATTGATTGAGATAATGACCAAAGTTTCGGCACCACTGACAGCAGCCTCGGTAGTTGCTTTGGGGTGGGTTGTCGAAGTTGGTAAAGTTGTTGTGGGTGGGGCTGGGAGCTGGTGCAGGTGAAGTTGTGTGGTTATTTTTAGGGTTGCGATTTGGTGTGGGTTTGTGAGTATAGTGGACAGATGTTGGGAAGGTGGTGGGAGAAGGGGTGGATTTGCGCTTGAGAGTAAGTTCTCTGTTGAGCAGTTTTTCATGTAGTTCATCAAAGGATATAGGAGTTTCACGACTTTGAACAGCTTGAACTACAATGTCGAAATCGGGGTCATTCAACTGATCAAGGATACGTTCCACAATATCTTCTGGATCAAGAGGCCGGCCGAGAGAGGCAAGTTGATCCGAGCAGGATTTGATATCCTGCATATATTATGTGATGGGGTGAGGACCATTCGTAATATTATGAAGACGATCCTTGATTTGTTTGACATGGCTGCGAGAGGGACTAGCATAGGTTTTTGCTAAAGTGACCCAAGCTTCATGAGTTGTTTTGCATTGGGAGATTAGGGTAACTAAAGGTGGAGACAGGATTCCGGCAAGGGGACCAAGAAGTAGTTTATCCTGACGAAACCATGTAATATATGCCGGATTGTCAGTAGTGGTGGTGATTTGTTTGTGTGGAGTTGGTGGTGTGTCGGTGTTTGTGGTGGCAGAGGTGGCGGAATCGGTGGTGGTTTCGGTGATGGTGGGATAGGTTTAGAACCATCAAAATAATGAAATAAGGCATATCCAAGAAGAGTCGCTTCTATTTGGATCTTCCATGGTATGTAGTTGGTAGGGGTAAGTTGAAGGATGTGGGCGAGATTGACCACGACAAGAGGTTTGTCGGGCTCGGCAGGGTTGGGGAGTTGGTGATCAACGACTGCCATCTAGGGTGTGGCGGCGGTTTTGCCGAGATTAGGAAAGGAAAAAAAATTCGGATCTAGCTTTGATACCATATAGAATTTAGGTAAAAGGCAAATCAAATTGTATTGATATCTCAACTCAGTATTTATACAAGTCTTGACTTGTGCTCTAAGTAAAGGAAACTAGAAGAAGGAAATAGAATCCTACTAAACTACTAAACTAAGTAGTACAAATAATTTAGGAAAGAAAGATCAATAATCTTTATTCGTTATCAGTACATTGTTGATTTGCGTCATCTTAAAATAGTAAAAAATAGCACTAAAACTATTTTAAAATTTACAAATACAACTACGACAAAGCCTTAATCTCAAAATGGTTTGGAATCGCTTAACATCAATTATCGTATAGAGTCGTCAATGAGGAAGTGAGAAAACAGTGGGAAAAATATAATATGTTAAGAATTAAAATATATAATAATCATAGTTTTTTTTACTGAAAAAAATGAAGAAAAAATAGATAAAAAATACAAAAACATATAAACATATAGTGAAATCTTCTAATTTATTAATGTGCACGGGACAAAAAGAAATTGCAACATTTATGGTACAGGAAATGTAATTATTAATCAAAATGAGATTTAATTAACTTAAATATAATACGGGATAACTTAGTGTCTAAATCGATTAGTCATTGTTGTACCTAACCAAACTAATCAGTAATCAACCACGTGAAATGAGTGTCCATAAATAGAATAACGTATTGTTTTCGACAATTATGAGTGTTTAAATTTCAAGTAGTAGTAACTATTTATAGAAAAGTTTTGAAGCTAGATTAATTGTACTAGCTAGGTAAACAGTATTAATTCCTTTTGAAAATTGAAATGATCGATGGATGGAACCAATTCAGATTCCTGACTGGTTGGTTCAGATATATTTCTTTCGTCTCAAAATAGCTGTCGTTTTAAAGCATTCTACTACATATACTAAAAAATGCAAATAAGGCAAGTAAAAAAGTCTATGAAAGAGTATGAAATACTTTTATATTTTATTTTGAATTTTTGTGATTCTGATTTATTTATTGTATATATTTAGAGTTTAGTTATTTTAGGAATTAGTTATAATTATTTAAGAATAGTTGTATTTTAGGTTAATTATTATTTTTATGGCTTATTTGACTAACCTACTAATGTTTATCTTTGGTAGTTAGTATTTTGTATTTTAGGTAAAGATGGACTCTCTTCTTGGAAGGTGATTGGATGAGTATTATCAAGAATATCTTCACCTCAAAGAAGACCATTATGCCGCATCTATAAATGAGGCGATCTCATTCAGTTCACATCACCGATTTTGTGCATTCATTCAGAGAATTTCGTTTTTTAAGAGAGAGTCATTGTTTTCTTGAAGTTCTTATTCATAAAGACTTCAAGTGTTTTAGTGTTTGGTTTATTCTAGAGATCTAGAATAGGTTTGATCTTTTCGTTGTTTTTGTTTCTTTCATTGTCTTGTATTCTGCAAGACCTCTTTATTAATGAAAGTTTTCCAGCAAGTAATTCTTGCTGAAGTGTTTAATTTTTCTCTTTAAAATTCCGCTGCATTTACTCTTTTCGTCGCCAGTTGATAGGACAGCTGACAGGACAACTGTCTTGACACTTGTGAGCACAACCGTACTCTCAAGTGGCTGTTTTCCAGAACAATCCTAGCCGCATATTTCTTTCAATTGGCACCAGAGCCTGGTCTCGACATACTGAGATCGATCTTTTGAATGTAGCCATTATGGACTGTACTTATATTCATAAGCCGCCTACTCTAGATGGTTCAAACTATACCATTTGGAAGGCTAAGATGATCATGTACATTAAAAACATTGATCATCGTGCGTGGGTCAGTATTCTTGTGGGATATACATCCTCTACTATGGAAATAGTTGATCCAAAAGCAAAACCTTCTGTTTCTGAAGAAGAAAAGGAAAAAAAAATTGTCCCAAAACCCGAGCAAGAATGGAATGCGGAAGAAATTGCCGTTGCAAATTACAATGCAAAGGCAATGGCTGTCATATCTGACCATGTTGATCAAAATCTGTATCGGTTATTCTCTAACCATACAGTTGCCAAAACTGCTTGGGATATTTTACAACTTCATTGTGAAGGGTCTGATAGTGTCAAACAAACAAAATTAAGGAGATTAATGGCAGAGTTTAAAAATTTAAGAATGGGAGAAAATGAAACTATTCAAGACTATTCTGGTAAATTAATGGATTTTTCAAATGAATCATTTGCATTAGGAGAATCCATCTCTAATGCAAGGTTGGTTAGTAAAGTTTTAAGAACTCTCCCAGAAAAATTTAACATTAAAGTCTCTGTCATTGAAGAAACTTGTGATACTCGGACCGTGAGTCTTGGAAATGTTCTAAGTATTCTAACTACGTTTGAATTGAACCTTGAAGTGCAACAAACTAGCAAAGTAAATTCAATTGCTCTTGCTAGTGCTCTTATTGTGTCCAAAGATCTTGTAGAATTATCAAAGGATATTGATGACTCAAACTTAGAGGAAGATGAATGTGACTTGATCACTCAAAAATTCAACAAAATGTTGAACAAAAAACGTCAACAAAATTTTCCCAATAAGGTTACTGCTTCTTCCCCTAAGATTGAATCATTCAAGAAAAAAACAAGTAAGAACAAACTTTTTTCTGAAAACAAAAGATCTATTGAGTCCGTTCAGTGTAGAGCGTGTTTAGGATTTGGACACTATGCCAATGAGTGTGCTAACACACTTAAAAAGAGAGAGATGAGTTTTTCTGCAAACTTAAGTGATTCAGATGATGACGATCAGACAGCAAACCTGTCATTTTTACGATCATCATAATCCTCCCTTTCTGATAGTGAATCTGATAGTGAGGATGTACTGTCAACTGACTACTCAGATGGTGCTAACATGTATACATGTTTTAACTCCACTTCTGCAGGTGAAACTGAGCAATCCAATCAGGAGGAAGAGGATAGTGCCACGTATGAGGACCTGCACAATACATACATTGAGTTGTTTGCAGACTGGTCCAAACGAATGGAACAACTCAAGGAGTTCAAGAAGGTAAATGAAAAACTCGCCTCTGATAATTTGAAATTAAAGGCTGAGAATGAGAGGTTGTCGAGTGAAAATGATTCTCAAAAGCACTCCATAGCTAGGTTAGAAGTCATGCTTACCAAAAAAGACAATGAGTGTGAAAGGTATAAAAGTGATCTTAAAAAAGAAACTAACACTCTCACAAAGCTTAACAATGGTAAGGCTAAGTTAGATGAAGTTCTGAAAATGGGGAATCAAGAAAAATCAGGATTAGGCTATGGAGATCCAGTTTTTGTTAAGGAAGGTGAGGGCACTTCGAAAAACAATGAGAGATTTAATGCTAATCACGTGTCTCCTCACAAAAACAGAAGAAATAGAAAAAGGAGATACGTGTGTCACCATTGTTTTGCCCCTGGACATATACGTCTATTTTGTTACAAGTTGAAACAGGAACTTGGGTTGGAGAAGAACAGCGGACACCTGACAGGACAGTTGTGGGCACAGTTAGAGACACAACTGCCCAGTCAATTGCAGTCTGCTCCAAAAGCCACATGGGTAAGAAAGGACACTCTAAAGTGTCTAGTGGTGTTTACCTCCTTCAAGAACAGTGTGGAAGGAGCCTGGTACTTTGATAGTGGCTGCTCCCGCCACATGACTGGCTCTCTTGAGCATTTCAAAGACTATGAAGCCTTTAAAGGTGGAATAGTCAATTTTGGTGGAGGTGCTCAAGGTGAGGTAATTGGCAAAGGTACGCTGAATGTTAATGGTTTACCTAACTTGCATAATATCTTGCATGTTAATGGGTTAAAGGCAAACCTAATTAGCATAAGCCAATTGTGTGATGATGATCTACATGTCAAGTATGATAAGAAGATCTGTGAGGTCTTCAATGATTCAAACATATGTGTTTTGAAAGGTGTAAGATCCTCTGATCATTGTTACAAGTTGGTTGAAAATCATTCATGTTTTAACTCAATTTCTGATAATGCTCTTGATCTTATTGTCAATTGAGTTGAGAATTGTATCACATGTTGCACTTGGGAGCCTGAACAAATTAATGATGAATCTGAACAGAAGAGTACAAAAGAATCTGCAGATTTAACACTTGTGAGGTCAGTTGACAGACCAGATGAACACAACTGCCATGACAAATGGTCTGACAGCAGCAGATTCCAGTTCAGATTCTGAAATCATTGAAGATCAGGAAAGCATAGGCACTGATGCTGCTGCAAGGATACAAGGAGATCATCTAACTTCCCAGGTCATTGGGGGAGTAGATGAAGGAATGAAAACAAGAGGAAAACGAATAAATTACCGGGAATTAGCCGGTTTGGTATGCATGCAATCCGCGTACCATCAGGTAAGCTCTTGTTGTTTCGTTGCTAATTTTGAGCATGAGAATGAGTCAGAAAACTTAAAAGTTAGTAATTGGATCAATGTCATGCAAGAGGAAATGGTAAAATTTGAAAGGAAAGATATTAGGTTCTTGGTTCGTAGGCCATCTAATGAATATATGGGAGTTGTTGCTTGTTGTACTCAATTGTTGAGGGTGGACCAAATAATCAAGGATTATGGTCTTAGAAGTGAAACCTTGACTGTATTTTGTGATAGCTTAAGTCCCCAGAATATTGCCAAGAATCCGGTACAACATTTCCTAACAAAGCACATAGATATTATGCATTATTTTATTAGATATCTCGTTGATCAAAAAATCATTACTCTAGAACATGTAAGCACAACGAATCAACTTGCTGATATCTTTACCAAGGATTTGGATTTCGAGAGTTTTTCTTCACTTAAGAAGTCTCTCGGACTGTGTGATACCAGTTGACTGCACAAGTGTGCAGACAACTGACTGCATAACTGTATAATTGTATATTACAGTAAACATAAAAAAAAATGTAGATTGCATTCATCCTTGCACGATTGTCTCTTGTGATCACTTGGTCTTCTTCAGTTCCTTGACTCCGAGCTTTGACCCTTGAATGTGAGACCCTTATTGACTCGATAATAAAATTATCTTGTTAATTCCTTGTGTTATCATGGAGTGGGCACTCAATCTAAGGTTGCGGGGAAAACAAGCTGCCTCCAATCTTTGAAGTTACTACTCATTTAGGCAATGTGATGACGTATATTCATACATAACTTGAGAATCAGTGTAACACTGTATTGTGAGAGTGAAAAGCTCTTCCCCGTAACTGATTCATAAGTCATAAACCTTCAATGGGAGTGTTCTAGAGGTTACATGATTGAAGGAGAATCTCATTGAATTCCTGTGAGTTGAAACCGAGTCATGGACTGAGTTGATCATACTATGTCACACCAAAATTGAGACAATCTTCACTTGTGTGTTTAGGCATTTTTTTTAAGTTTTTTTTCTCCCTTGGTATTAACATTAGCAAATTGAATTGTTGTTCTTATGTGTTAAAGATTGATGCTTTTCGTGTGATTAACGATAATCTAATGGCGTGATGTTCAAGTTTCATTGTGCAGTTGGTGAAAATTATGGTACATTGTGGATGAATGGATTCTGTTGAAGTTGGCAAGTTCTAATTCTGGGACGGACAATTTATCACAAAACATGGGAAAACTTTGAATTTTAAAATCAAAATCCTTGTTTGTTTTGAAATTCAAATGGGTACTTCAATGTTTCTTGGTTCTCCCTTCTCCTTGGCCTACCCGAGTTCTTAGGAAGAATCACTGTTCTCCCATGATTTTTTTTCCTTGTCAAATCTGGTTGTGAATTATGGTTTAGTATATCTTCTTTCTCATGTTTGCTAGATACATTTCTCTCATCTCATCTTGTTCCGATTCTGCAAATGCACTCTCTCTAACATTTTTGCATATATATCCGAGAATTCAGGAGAAACACTGAGTGATTGTGACACAAAATGATTGTTTGCCGCTGCTCTGATCATGCTCAAGCATTTTTGTTGTTAAGCATCCAGCTGGTGCTAAACAACTTGTTCGTGCAACTGTGCGGACAACTGGACAGTCAACTGGTAAGTCTGCTTCCTTTTTAAGGGGTAAGTACATCTTCTGCAGAACTCTCTGGTCTATAAAGGTTTGCTGCGATATGAGTTGAGATTGATGATGCTCTTAGAGGTATTTTTGTTGGGGAGATTCAAATTTAGGGGGAGTGGAAGATATTCACAATTTTCTTTTCTTTGAGTTTGATGGTTCTTCACAAAAAGGGGGAGAAAGATGTGTTCTAGGGGGAGTAGAATCCAATGTACAAATTCAGGGGGGGGATTATTGTTTTGGATGTTTTGATCAGAACCACAAAGATAGGGGGAGATTGAAAGAGTATGAAATACTCTTATATTTTATTTTGGATCTTTGTGATTCTAATTTATTTATTGTATATATTTAGAGTTTAGTTATTTTAGGAATTAGTTGTAATTATTTAAGAATAGTTGTATTTTAGGTTAATTATTATTTTTATGACTTATTTGACTAACCTACTAATGTTTATCTTTGGTAGTTAGTGTTTTGTATTTTAGGTAAAGATGGACTCTCTTCTTGGAAGGTGATTGGATGAGTATTGATCAAGAATATCTTCACCTCAAAGAAGACCATTATGCCGCATCTATAAATGAGGCGATCCCATTCAGTTCACATCACCGATTTTGTGCATTCATTCAGAGAATTTCGTTTTTTAAGAGAGAGTCATTGTTTTCTTGAAGTTCTTATTCATAAAGACTTCAAGTGTTTTAGTGTTTGGTTTATTCTAGAGATCTAGAATAGGTTTGATCTTTTCGTTGTTTTTGTTTCTTTCATTGTCTTGTATCTGCAAGACTTCTTTATTAATGAACGTTTTCCAGCAAGTAATTCTTGCTGAAGTGTTTAATTTTTGTCTTTAAAATTCCGCTACATTTACTCTTTTCGTCGCCAGTTGATAGGACAGTTGACAGGACAACTGTCTTGACATTTGTGAGCACAACTGTACTCTCAAGTGGCTGTTTTCCAGAACAGTCCTAGCCGCATATTTCTTTCAGTCTCATATATATCCTTAAAGTAATCTAATTATTTAGACAATTTAATGCTGGTGTTAGAGATAATTCACTATTATTAATAAGGGTATATATAGTTGTTATACAACAGAAAAAACTGCATTGAAAATAGAAAAACGACAAGTATTTTGAGACAAAAATTAGCTCTCATAACGAGACGGAGGAGTACATGCTGCTAATCTGAGTCCAGATCTCCTGTACCACTTTGTGTGCCCCTCCCTGTGTCATTATAATCTCAACTGTTTACATGCTTGGATAATATCAACATAATGATAATCTTAATAACTGCAAGCCGTTGGATTACTTATGGCACACGAAGAGCACACAAAATAGTACATGAGATCTGGACTCTGCTAATCTCTAATGTTGTCAAAGTGGTAGATATATATTCGTGTCCTCCATTCTTTAGGAAAAGGGATACTCATGTTTCTTAAAGTCTATGCATTTAATCGTGTTCTTAAACTGAGATTTGGGTAAGGTTCATTTCAAATGCATAGAAACTGGACCTACCAAAAACAGACACTAAAACTTTTATATTTTTATTTTGGTGGTGACGGGGTGGAAAGTTACTAATTTACCCTTTTAAAAACTTACCACTTCATTTCAAAATTAAAGATTGAGATTGAAGAGGATTTTGAATCTTTAAATTAATTTATTATTAGAAGAAGCACCTGGTAAAGCACGCATAAGTACTCACAATAGATTGGTTCAAAGCTGATCCAAATAACTAAAAAAGAAAAGAAAAACAACCCTCGGCACCGTCTTCTCTCCAACATGAATCAAAAATGATAGAATTCGCATGAGTTGATAGGAATTAAATTTAGTGATACTCGAACAACATAATGACAGGCCGGAATTTAACGTTGCGCACAAACCTTTAACCAAATTGATAGCCCTATTGAGAGGATTTCGAACTGCTCCACCAAGGAGTTAGCTCCACCCAATGGTGGAGATCAATGCCACCTCATTTTTCCTATACCCAATGGTTCAGATAGAGCCAAATTTGGTGGGACCCACAAAAGTGGGAGCTATCTTGACCGCCCCCTTGATTTGTGTGTGTATGTGGCCTTCATCTTAGCCATTGGGTGGAGAGGTGTAGCAAATTGGGTGGAGCGGTTCCGGGTCCCTACTGAGAATGTAGATGTCAAAAGACAAGTATTTCCTTAATATCAAATCTGACGTTTACCATTCAGAGTACTGATATACAATCAGATGCGAAGAACATCATACATCTAAAACGGCAGCAATATGTCTATTCGGTTGTCATTCAAATGGTCTACATCTACTCCCTCTGCCCCGGAAAGATAGTCTCACTTTAACTTTTTATAGTCAACAAAAATGAACTTTGACCAACCATTGGTGACAATCTAATCATTCTAGTGAAATTCTAAAATTTGTAATTAATACATCATTAAGTAATTTATTAATAACAATTTATATAATTTTATTGTGATCATTAAATTAACACAAATGTTTGGTTAAAATTTATTTTTATTAACTATAAAAAGTCAAAATGGGACAATGTGTCCCCGGAGTATAAATGTGTGAATGAAAGGAAGAGTTCTTGTATGGAAAAACCTTTTATAAAAACTTAAGTATGTTAATAGAGGAAAGGATATGAGAAGGAAATAAGCCATGGAAAGTGGAGCTAGTTGGCATTGATTGGTACGTGGCGGACAACATAGTTTTTAGAACACTATCTAATTTATAGTTGACCCTTTGATTTTGACTCCTCTTCTACATGGATGCTTGTGTGTACGCACTACATGACTACACAGAATATGGTTCTTTTTTTATCATTAAATCAACACATTCTAAGTGTATATAATTTATCGAGCTCAAAAAGATAGTCTCATTTTTTTTGTTTAATTTTTACCAAGAATTTTTTTTGAGTCGTGAGATTTTGGAAGGAATAATTCACCGGACTTAAACTCGGAGAATTTAGAGATGATGACGCCCTAGATTTCTGGGGTCATAGAGATGGAACTCCAATTTAGCTGTCTCTTGATCCTGATCACAACACAAACAAGAACACCGTTAAGACCAAGGCCGGGTTGGAATCCGGCTTAGGCCATCGGGTGTGAGAGTAAGATCTCTGAGGAAAACCTAAGTAGAAGGTTCAATGAAGACCTTGTGTGTGTGAATAGGATAGAGCACGTACCTTCCCCATGGGAGCAAAAAGAAGTATATATATGACCAGGAGAAAGAAACCTGCACAAGGTACTAACTGCCCTGGTACTGGATGGACATGTGGCGAGTCCCCAGTGGATCGGTCAGGAGAGTGGATGGGAAGGTGGCGTGTTTGTCAGGGAAGCATGGTTCCATCACCAACCGTTATGGTGTGTCAGGTACGAATAGGCGACGTCTTGTGTACGTTTGTGCCAGCTGGGAACTACGGGCTCCTCAGGAAAGCGGGAGGCAGAGTCATCTCGGGCATATATATCAGAGAGATCGGACCCCTCGGGCTTTATTGCTCGCAGTCTTCCCCGGTTCGGGCCCAAGAGTTCAGGTCCGGTTCGGGCGGATTAGGTCGCATCGGTTTGGACCGCAGAACATCCGGCCTAGAAGGCTCGGTCTCATCAGTGGCCCTAACTCCGAGGGTCAGCTCATTCATCGAGGAGTTATACTTCCTAAGCTCGATTCGGGCAGATTGCAATAAATGCGGGCATGGACTGCAATGGGACGGGAGTCTTAGAATAGTGGTTGATGAGAGGACAGGTGGGCCCCTTGTGTCAGGCTAGTGGCGTAGTCGTCTGCCTTTTGACATGACCAGGGACACGTTCATTAACGAAGACTTTGCTTCTCCGGATTTCTGATTTCGAAGATCTCGTTCTCGTTCATCACTTCTATTTAACAGGTATTGCTCCGAACTCCGCCTTTTTCTTCTTTGTTTCGACTCGTCGTCTTAATTTCTGCCATTCTTTTCGTCGCCATTTTCGAGCGCGAACCCTAGAAACTTGCTCATGTCGAGCTTAGGGATTTATACGAGACTTGTGTGATTTCTCGTAACCTTGCGTCTTCGAGTCTGGATTCTGGCCCCTAATTTCTGAAAACTTGTTGAAATATTGTTGTAGCCATGGAAGGGCTGGATTTAGGGCGTAAACTCCGTCCTGGCCTGTTTGGTTGTTGCCGGAGGACCGGTGGGATATACAGGTTCCTGTTGAATGCCTGGAAACGGTTGTCTTTGAATGAATTCACTGCCATAGGTTTAGCATATAGCTGGGAAACATGGGTCTTACCCCTGTTGTGGGAAACAGGTCCCTCTGTTCATTATGATTCCACGAGGATCAGGGTACTGGGGGGAGAGGATCACTTGGGCATTTTTGTCATGGCCGTTTTAACTCGATTCCCCGATAATGTAGATATGGCAGGAAATACTAGAAGGTTGGTAAGGTTGTGCGGGGAACGCGTAACCTCAAGTGGTCCTGATCCTCAGAGTTGGATGGATGCTCCTTTCGATGATGAGGAAGGCGAACAGGCGCAATCTTCGGGCCTGGCCCCTGGTATTATTGAGGTCACGAGCAGCGCGGAAGCTTCTGATCACGAAATGAGGGTTGATGATGAATCTGCTCCCGAGGTCGGGGCCGGGGCGATCGTTACCGACGGGTTGGTTGACGAATCTGAGTCATCTGAGACACCAACTGATGCCCGGGATGGTCTAGAGAGAATGGCCCCAGACACCGCGCGTATGGTCAAGCGTATCCGCTCTCCTATCCAAATTTTGGATTCTTTTCCCGAGGGAGCTGACAATAGGGTTTCGAGTCAGGCTGGAGTCTCCAGTTCTGGCGCGGGCAACGAAGAGCAAGATTCCGATGATGAGTTTCTAGCCGTGTACCATATTGACCGAAAAATTTACCTCATCGGCGGTCTTGATGACTATACCTCTCCTTCAGGGAGTAATTTGACTGGTCCTGCCCGCGTCCGGGCGGATAGCATTGCTTGTGTTTTTTACCCCATTCAATTTGAGAATGGCATCCGGCTTCCCTTGGACCCGTTCATTTGCGAATTTCTGGAGTTTTCCAAGTGCCTCCCGATGGACTTGACTCCCAATTCAATTCGTTATCTGGTGTCTTTTATTGTTGTGGGTAGGGTGCTGGGCTATGAACCTTCTTTGCCCGCATTGTATGTTTTCTTCACCCACCAGGTCACGGCTAATAGCCTAAGTTTGAAAACGAAACCCAAGTCGAAGAAGATTTTCTCTGCAGCTTCTAATAAATTCGACCGGTGGCAGAAATATCCCTTGGTGATTCAGAATCGCCTTGGGTGGCCTTTTTCTAAGCCCGCTAATGCTTCCCCGGTGTCCATATCTTCCAAAGATTATCCTAGTTCTGAGGGGGGCCTCGAGCTCGCGTCTGCTATGCAAGATTACCTTGCCCGCCACCAAAGATCGGTTACCTTAGAAGATCAGACCGTGATTAATGTTGAGCAGGTCTTTGACGTTCAAGCTATTATCAACAATGAGAGTCTTCTGGCTTTTGCTGGGGTGGCCCCGTGCCGAGGCTCTGACTTTGTGTGTAGGGTTAATATGGCCCCTATGTGGCGGGATCCTTGTTGGAAAGTTCACCAAAATTTTGCCTTTGCTCATGAGTGCCCTGCCTGCCAATCGAAGGAACAATGCCCGGATCTGGGCTTGACCGGTCTTTTTCATACTTATAAACCGAAATTTCTTACTTGTTTACTCGCTCGGTCCTATCTGACTGTTTATTGCTTTTGCCCGCAGATCCCACCGATACTATGCCTACAAAAAACATTAACGCTTTGAGACTGGCCGCGAAGCAGCGGGAGGCCGAGGAGAAGCAGAAAAGGCAGGCTGCCATGCAGAAAACGGAGGCCTCGGGAAGGAAGTTGCCAATCACGGACCTTTTGGACAAATCTAAAAAGGTTACTGCTGTTGTCATCCCGACCACCGGTGATCTTCCTCTGAACCCCCGTGTAAGTGTACGGAGCAAAGGCCCAATGGGCTCGGGGTCTTCTACTTTGCCCCAAGATGCGGGCAAAACATTGCCCGAGGTTTCTAAGAAGAGAGATTCGAGTGTTGACCCCTTGCCTTCAAGAGATAAACGACCTCGTCTTGAGTCTCCTTCCCGCGATTTCACTGTGTCTTCCCCGGCCAAAAGGACTCTATGCTCGGAACGTTTCCCCGTGGAGCTAATTGAAGATAAAGACCGGGCCAAAGAGTTCGGGAAGAAGGTTGCTGAGGCCCCTGAGGTATATGGGGTTGATCTCCATAGCCACCGCGGATTTAATTCTTATGTGGGCGATGGGCTCCTGCACCGTATGAATTTCCCGGACTATCAACAGAAGGTGCTGTCCAAGACCAACTTTCTGACCGCTCTGGGTCATGCGGGCTTGGCTATGGCTGATGTCAGTGTTTTATTTTCCTTGTTTAAGTCGACGTACTCTTTCTTTTTATACATCGATCTTCTGACCCTCTGACCCCTCCTCCCGCTTTTAATATAATCTTTACTTGCTCCTTTATTAAAACAGGTTAGCAATGACCTGCTATATATGCGGTCTCAGTATGAAGCTGAAGTTGCTTTGGTTGCGGCGAGGGGCAAGAAATTGGCGGAGGCGAAGGATGAGATTGCCCGCTTGTCCAAGGTCTTGGAGGGCTCGGGAGAGGAGCTGAAGAATAAAGATGCCGAGTTGATGACTGCGGTCAAGGAGAATTCCAAATTGAGCAACGATCTCGACGCAGCTCGTGAGGCCAAAGACCGAGCTGAGGCTGAAAAATCAAGTGTTGAGTCTGAGAAACAGCGACTTGAAGCTCGCTTGGCCGAGGCTGACAAGCAGTTGGAGGAGGAGAGGGAGAAAAATAGGGGCTTATATGAGAAAGTTGATGAGCTGGATGGCAAAGTTTTGGATGCCATGAGGTTTGAGAAAGACCGGGAGCTCGTTTTGAAGGAAGAGCGAGAGAAAGCTGTGGCCGAGTTTGAGGTGTCTGATAAATATAGGGAGAAAGTGGAGGAGGCAAGCATAGAGCAATATAACTCAGCCCTCCACACCGTTGGTCGTAATCTGGCAGCTACAGGCAAATACACTGCCCAAGAGATTGCGATTCTTTGTGCTATCACGGCTACAGACCCTGAATGCTTTTCCGGCCATACTCTGGTGCCTTTCACTACGGACCAACTTTCTGAGCTTCCCGAGTCTGTTAGATCAACTCTCCCTCCCGTTGCTCCGGTCATCGTCCAAGATCTTCTTTCTACTATCGATGGATTCAGATATTCTAACGAAGGAGTCTTGCCTTTGGCCGCAGCTTTGGAAAGAACTTTTGGCCCCGGCGGACCCTATATTGATGGTATGGTTCTTCCTTATTCTTCTTATGCCTCCGCACTTGTAGAAGCTTCCCGGAATCAGCCTGAATCTATACCTGACATTGATGCCTCTGCCTCTGTTCCATAAGTGGAGAACGCTCCTCCCCCGGCTTCCTGAAGATCAGACCGGGTTGTATCCTGGGTACTTTTTGTAATAGCGTAGGCTTTGAAATACTTGAACAAGTACCTCTTTTTTTTTTTTGGATTGTAATTGTACATTTGTTTCTATCTTTGCATGTTTCTTTGTTTTATTTCCATACATCAGAGGGTCTGTTTTGCATGAATTATCTTTGTTTCTGGGCATGCGGTCTAGCTCGATGGCGTATGGCCGCGCCTTCTCCCATTTTAGTCTAGCTCGAGGGCGTATGACATGGGCCCTGCGGTCTAGCTCGAGGGCGTATGACCGCGCATCTAGGGTTTAGGAATATTTCACAAGGAAATATTTTTACCAAGGAATTTGTTCTCCCACTTTAGTCTAGCTCGAGGGCGTATGACGTGGGCCCTGCGGTCTAGCTCGAGGGCGTATGACCGCGCATCGTGCGCAAAGATTTACACAACGGCGTCCACTTTGCGGGCATAGGTCTAGCTCGAGGGCGTATGACCGTGCTTGAGAGCGAACATACTTTTTTCAGAGAACGAGGGCGGTATTATTTACTTACTTGAACAAATTACATTGCGATTTCCTTACAATGCATGAGTAATTTCATAATTTCTAACTGCTCTTGTTTGCAAAAAGACTTCAAGCTCTATAATTCTGTCCTCTAGAGGTAATATTTCTTCAAATGATCGCTATGCCAGGCGTTTTTCAAGTCTTTTCCCTCTGCCGTTAGAAGCCTGTAGGTTCCTTCTTTGATTACGCGGACAATCTGATAAGGCCCTTCCCAGTTGGGAGAGAGCTTGTTATATCCGGGATGTCTCCCCGTGACTTCAACTTTTCTCAAGACCCAGTCTCCCACGGAGAACGACCTCTCGTTCACCCTTTTGTCATGATGAACTTTGGCCTTCTGTTTATAATTGACCATCTTTGCTCGTGCTTCCAACCGTTTTTCTTCGAGAAAGTCTAAGTCTTTTCTCCGGGCTTCCTCATTCTTTGTTTCATCAAAATGGGTGACCCTGTAGGTGGGTAGGGCTGCTTCTACAGGCGCGACCGCCTCTGATCCATATGTCAAGGAAAAAGGAGTTTCTCCCGTTGAGTTCCTCGTTGTGGTTCGGACAACCCATAGAGCAGTACTGAGCTCTTCCATCCAGCGACCACTCCTTCCCTTCAAATTTTTGTGTAAAGCCGTCATGAGCAACTTATTTGCGGCCTCGGCCTGTCCATTTCCCTGCGGTCTTGCGACGGAGGATTGCCGATGTTCTACGTTGAGTCTCTTACATTCCGCCGTAAACTTGTTTTGAAACTGGGGGCCATGATCGGAGACGATAGCCCGCGGTAAACCAAACCGACAGAATATATGGTCGTAGACGAACTTGATAATACTTGCTTCAGTAGTGCTAGTTAGCGCCTTTGCCTCCACCCATTTTGTGAAATAATCTACTGCGACCACTATCATTTGTGCTCCGCCGGGCGCTTTGGGATAAGGCCCAATCAAATCAATCCCCCACATATCAAATGCCCAAGTTGGGACTACCAGACTCTGCTCCGTAGATGGCTGCCTTGGTATGTTGGCGAATCTCTGGCATTGGTCACATTTGCGGACATATTCCTCTGCATCTCTTTCCATTGTCTTCCAGCGGTTAGGATATCTGGCTTTCACCCAGGAGACCCGGGTTCGATTCCCGGCAATGGAACCACTGATGACGCCCTAGATTTCTGGGGTCACGGAGATGGAACTCCAATTTAGCTGTCTCTTGATCCTGATCACAACACAGACAAGAACACCTTTAAGACCAAGGCCGGGTTGGAATCCGGCTTAGGCCCTCGGGTGTGAGAGTAAGATCTCTGAGGAAATCCTAAGTAGAAGGTTCAATGAAGACCTTGTGTGTGTGAATATGATAGAGCACGTACCTTCCCCATGGGAGCAAAAAGAAGTATATATATAACCAGGAGACAAGGTACTAACTGCCCTGGTACTGGATGGACACGTGGCGAGTCCCCAGTGGATCGGTCAGGAGAGTGGCTGGGAAGGTGGCGTGTTTGTCAGGGAAGCATGGTTCCATCACCAACCGTTATGGTGTGTCAGGTACGAATAGGCGACGTCTTGTGTACGTTTGTGCCAGCTGGGCACTACGGGCTCCTCAGGAAAGCGGGAGGCAGAGTCATCTCGGGCATATATATCAGGGAGATCGGACCCCTCGGGCTTTATTGCTCGCAGTCTTCCCCGGTTCGGGCCCAAAAGTTCAGGTCCGGTTCGGACGGATTAGGTCGCATCGGTTTGGACCGCAAAACATCCGGCCTAGAAGGCTCGGTCTCATCAAGAGAGAGAAAAATAAATCTCTTACTAATAAATTGAGCTAATAATCTTGCAATGTCTTTGTCCATTGGCAAGTGAAGCTGAGGAATTAGACCACCTGGGCTGGATAGCTAGAGCGGAGGGTCAACATCAAAGTATTGAAACACTTGGGAATTTTGATGTAAATAGTAAAGATAACTACTCTATTCGGCTCGTAATAAATTTTAACAAATGTGATTTACTTATTTGTACATTGCATATATGTAACGCAGTAAGGCTCTTTACTAATTTAGAAAGACGATATCTATTTTTGAATGAACTGAAATAAAAGAAAAATGTGATATTTATTTTGGATAATGATATGTATAGTGAAAACTCAAAGAGAAAACGTATAGTGAAACACTGTAATCCATTGGATTGTAATAAATGTTTGTGAGCCCCATTGATAAAAACTCATCTAACGATTTAAAGTGTTTCACTATGAGTTTCCATTTGAGTTTTCCCTATATGTATCATTGTCCATTTATTTTAGGACCGACGGATATTTTATCCTTATCTTATATCTTATCAGTTAGCATGTGTGACTACATATACATGTGATCTCTTACGGAGTAATTAAACAATTGTGATGATGACGTTTAAATTCAAATAGCCTTGATCGGCCCTTCCCATAGTTAGCATAAAATGCATCCCACTTCTCAGTGACACCAATTATTCATTTTAAATCCTTCATCTTCTTAATTGTGCTAGAGCAAATCTCACTTGGCTGTCTTCCCACAATATATATTTATTGTTCTATTTATATTAAAAACACAAATAAATGTTTATTTTTCATTTTTTTCTTAAAAACAAAACGGTCATTTTGACCTGTGACAATTTAACAACCCTCCAAACCCCCCCCCCCACCCACCCACCCAACCCCCCCCCCCCAAAAAAAAAAAGTCTTAATTTTATAGGGGTTAAGGTTTAGGGTTTAAAGTTTAGGGTTTAGTGTTTAAGGTTTAAGGGTTAAAAAGTGGACTTTTTATAATTTATGGAGTAACTAGTTTCCTCCAAAACCAACTCAAAAAAGACAAAGTTTCATATGCGGCCGTTGAACAACGTGCGGCAACCCTTGGATTGTTCCGCTGCTTCTCGCAGCCACTTGCTCCGCTACAGCCGACCGTTGGATCCAGCCCTCCCTCTTCCCAGATCGCGACACGTGTCTTCCAAAAAATATATATAAAAAAAAAACAATAACTTTAAAATGCTATATCTTGAGATTTATAACTCAGAAAAAAAAATTAAAAATACCATTGTGTTCGTCTCGACGAGACGAATAAAACTATATAGGTCATGATATGCTTTGATTTTTTTATTTTTTAAAAAAAAAACATATTTTTTTTACACACAGAAAGTTTGAGTTGCTTGTCAGCTGAGATGTAACACTCTGTTCTAATAAAAGTAACACTTTTACAGTCAAATGTAACAGCAATTTTACAAAAAAAAAATGTTTTGATAGTTTTTGTGGTTAAAAAATAATAATATTTGAAGTGTAACAAAGTGAATATATGATTATAATTTTTTATATAGATGAATGTAACATTTTTATTAGTAAATGTTACTTTTCTTCTTTAAAAAAATGAGTAAAAATTTATATATATATATATATATATATACATATATATATATATATATATATATATATATATATACATATATATATATATATATATATATAATCGGGTTTGCATTTCAATTGTTACTTTCTCAATAAAAAAAGTTGTTACATTTTCAAATATAATGTTACATTAAAGAATATAATCTGTTACAATTAAGGAAAAAAATAGTACATTCATTTTTGATAAAATGTAACATTAGTTTAGTTTGTTAATCTTATGTTAATTTTGAAAAAAAAAATGTTACATTTGAAAAAAAGAGTGTTACATTCTTTTATAAAAAGTGTGACATTGGTTTAGTTGTCAATCTTTATGTTATCTTAATCTATTGCAGCAAAATTGTAGTACATTTAAAAAAAAAAAATTACATTTGAAAAAAAAGTGTTACATTCCTTTATAAAAAGTGTGACATTAGTTTAGTTGTCAATCTTTATGTTATCTTTAATCTATTGCAGCAAAATTGTTGTACATTTTGAAAAAAAAAATGTTACATTTGAAAAGAAAAAAATGTTACGTTTCGTTATAATAAGTGTTACTTTTGTTGGGAGGAAAAAAAGGTTGGGGGTGGCAAAAAAAAAAAAAAAAATGAAGGTCGGCTCCCGTCGCACAGTACAACCGCCGCACAGGAGACCTAAAAAAAAAGGGTTTCGGTGTCACATGTATCTTATACTCCCTCCATCCCAAATTGATAGTTTGACTTTTCAAACTTTTAAAAGTTTCTTTATAAGTTGAGAAAATTCAAGCTTTAGTTTTGAATATAAACTAACTTTTTGAGGAAAAAAAAAAGGAGGGGAAGTGGAAAAGATCATTTGATTTGAGACGAAAGAAGCAGTTTACGAACAATTTATGTGTTACTCTATCTGTGTCCCGGAATAAATATCGTACTTTTCATTTTCGTTTATCCTAAAATAAATGTCATCTTACGAAAAATAGATTATGAAGTTTTAAGAAAAATAGATTATGAAGTTTGGTGATCTTCCTATATTACCCATTCTGATAGGCACAAGCATTGCAATGCCATAAAGGGTGCCACTCTACCCATACGATTAAGTTCAGGCAATCAAGGAAACATTACTAAAAGCTTAAAAACATTGACTTGCCAACCCATACGATTAAGTTCAGGCAATCAAGGAAACATTACTAAAAGCTTAAAAACATTGACTTGCCAACTATGATATTTATTCCGGGATTCCGGGACAGAGGGAGTAATTGATGTTTAATTATTAAAAAATGATTTCTCATAGATATAGGATAAATTGAGGCAGTAATCAAAGTGCTTTTTGTATTTGGGCTATAGAGTATAGACCATATCCGAATGTAGCCCAATGGATCAGAAAATTGTCTCAAGGTTTAGCTTAGCCTCTAAATATTATTGGGCCATCTTCTATGGACTTAGAAGCTCTTATAGTTGAACTATAAAACCTTTTGATAGTGTAACAGAGGCCCAAAATGAAAACCCTTTCAAACAGAAAGAATAAATAAATAAATAAGTGGAAAAAGAGTAGGTTATTTAAAAGGGAAAAAAAGTGTGAATGTTAAGAAGAAATTTAAAAGAAAGAATAAATAAATAAGTGGGAAAAACAAAATAAGAGTGATTAAAAACGAATTTTAAGCAAAGTATATGAAAATTATACCAAATGAAGACATTTGTTAACAACAAATACTAAATAGTGAAATAATTTACACAGAAAAAATATACTATATCATCTGTTCCATTCTGTTAATGAATTCAATTATGTTTACATGCAATGCCAAATGTTTTTCACTTTTCTTGAATCCCCCAAAAAGGTGTTTATAAAAGGTCAATACCTTAATATTGAAGTTGATAAAATAAAACGTAACTTAAGCTAAGCAGTCCATGTTCATGCCAAAATACCTAATGTATAACAAATGAGGTTGACCAAAGTGTGTTATACAATTAAAGTTAGGCCCATCTCCACCCCCTACTTTTGCCATTTTTCCTATTCTTCTATGTGTACCAATGAAGGTTCATATTTATATACAGAAAAATAGTAGGAGCATAGAATATACTCCCTCCGTCCCAAAATGATTATCTCATTTGTCATTTTCTATTGTCGCAAAAAATTCTTCTCATTTTTATAATTTAGGCTTAAAAATGCATAAACACAACATGACTGGTGAAACAAGTGTACATATCCTTAAAATTAATGTTTGAATAGTCAAATGAGAAGATGATTTTTGGACGGAGGGAGTGGTGCAATGACCAGAAAGTCCTTATAAACACTTTGGGACTTTATTTCACCAGGCGGCTAAGTTAGTGTATGGGTATTGGTATAAACCCACTATTATTTGAGTGGCATTGAGTGGGTGAATAAGGCTTCTTCTATTGGAATGACAGAATACTCGGCTAATTGACTTGTAAGGGCATAATGGTCAATTACCACTTATGGTGCTTTTTGATCCACCACCTTTCTTTGAGGTTAAAAAGTCCAAATGGTAGACTCAATAACACGAAATAGCCGACTTAAGGCTTCAAATCTAAGATACTTCAAAATTTTATTATGGTCACTTTCTGGACTATGAAATCTCATTCAAATAATAACTTACTTGAAGAATCGAAGCCTCTGTCCATGCCAATGTCTATGATGAAAACCCTTAGGAGAGAGAGCCGGCGGTTCATCGTATCATCGTTCATCTTCATCATCTTCCTCTGCGTATTAGCTTCCATTAATGAAGTTCGGTTTGATAGTTTAATGAGGTTCAGTAGGCGTGCTCTCTCTGATACACCATCTATCAATTCCTCCGTCCCCGTAAATTCATCCACAAATGAAGAAGAGATACGGGTACTCCTCGGGATCTTAACCCTCCCGGATCAATACAACCGCCGCCACTTCCTCCGACTCATATACGGGACCCAGTCCGTGACCGGTGCCAGGGTGGACGTGAAGTTTGTGTTTTGCAACCTAACAAAAGAAGACCAAAAGGTGTTAGTGGCATTAGAGATAATGCGCTATGACGACATTATAATCTTGAACTGCAAGGAGAATATGAATAAAGGTAAGACTTATACCTACTTCTCCAGCTTGCCGGAGATCTTCAACGCGTCCGATGATAATGGTGGTGGTGGTGGGGCCCACCCGCCCTACCATTACGTGATGAAGGGTGATGATGATGCCTACTTCCGGTTGCAAAGCCTAGTGGACTCCTTGAGGCCATTGCCTAGGGAGGACTTGTACTATGGCTATGTAATTCCGTGCCCTAGTATGGATCCGTTTGTACATTATATGTCCGGGATGGGATACTTGGTTTCATGGGATATAGCTGAGTGGATTAAGGATTCTGATATTCCTAAGAATCACTTAGAAGGACCTGAGGATAAAATTTTCGGGGATTGGATGCGAGAGGGTCATAGGGGGAAGAATAGACATAATGCTAAGTGGTCAATGTATAATTTCCCACACCCGCCTACTAGGTGTACGCATGAGCTTTGGCCTACGACGGTAGCTGTCCATCTTTTGAAGACTCAAGAGAAGTGGATTCAAACACTCAAGTACTTCAATGTTACTCGGGATTTGAAACCATCTAAACTGTATCATATACCTTAGGTGCTGATTATAGTTTAGCAAGTTTTGCATTCATTTTTTCACTTGGAGCATTTAAATTAATAAAGTTTATTTGACGATTCATAATACTTCTGTTTAATACCATTTCATCTTTTCTTCCTCACGGATGATTTTGAATAGTTACAACAGCAATCAGTTTTCCCTCTTCACTAGTTCGATAAATCTAACCATCAGACTGTATATGGGATACGCTTTCTCCTCTTAGACGTCAATTATTGGATTCTTAAACAATGTATGTAAGAGATTTAAGATGAGCACGAGAAGTACATTAGCAGACTTCACAATATATATCAGCAGACCTGCTACTAATCATTGTAAGAAACTCCAAACGTTTCCATCTTAGTTTGAACAAAGGACATGCTGAAGTGCTTCTTGAATGATTAAACTAGGAATCAATATCAAAAAGTAAGCAGTGATATACCTTTACTAATAGACATCCAAAGACGGTACTGTCCTTTTAATTCTAACAGACTCAAATCAACGGCTAACTTACTCATGATCGAATCTGAATTCTAAAGATTGAGATTGACAAGGCTGTGACAAGAGGACACTCAAAGTGGGAATGGAGGAGTACCAAATAATCTCCCTAAAATATATACATGATCTATTTTTTTTCTGGATAGGACTCCAGAGCTCAGTTATGCCCCTCAAGGCACCACGAGTTGTCAGTTCACCAGCAGCACCTTAGGCTATGAAAAAAAACGAATCAGTTTGTTTGTAGTTGTATAAACCCAAGGAAACCACTAATAGGAGAATTGCCATTAAAATAATATGTTTAATCATCTGGAAAAAATAACTCTACATATATTGATCTCAAAACGTGATCACTAATGAAAGGGCATATGAATAGAAGATCATCATTCAAGGGTGGAGTTTCTCCTAATGAAGCGTGAAAAGTCTATAATCATAGAAGAGCAACACAGAAGCTCATACTTTCAAAAATTAGCACGTCCTTACCAGGAATGCAGTCCTGATACCTTCAACAAGATTATGTTCCTCAATCCTGTAAAAAGGGTTAAGAAAAAGTGTTGCTCAATCTTATCCAGAATTCTCCCATCTCTTTTTTATTTATTTTATTATCCTTTTCCCAAATGATTGTCTGTGTGGATGTATATGTGTGTGCTTATAAGTGGGATACCCAAAATTAGAAAATTCCACAACAAATTACAAGCAGAATCTTGGAATCTTCACTCAGCCAATTTTTATCTCTAGAAAATGAAATAATCAAATAGAACATACCTAGAATTACTTTGTGGTCTTATCCGTACTTGGTGGTGGCTTGACATTTACTGCAGAAGATTTTGCTGACTCATCAGCTTGAACGAGTTTGCGTAATCTCTCAGAAAGAACCCGAACTCTGTCCTCAGTTTTCCGGAGCTTTCTCCATCTATATGCCATCCAGAGGCCAAATCCACCATACACAACGATATAAGAACCCCATACATAAGGATAAGTTTCAGCATTCTCTTTGATTTTCCGGTACTGTTCTTCTACCGCCCCTCTTAAGCCAATGTTGGAAGGGCTAGCTACTTGCTGATCTTCATCACCTTTTTCCTTAGTTTCCATGTTTGTTTTGCTTGGAACTAACAAATGGAGAACCCCTCTCAAATGTTATGCTGCTTGACTGCAGATGAAAAAGCAAGTCATGTAACAGAAAAGAATTACTTACTAAATTAGCGACTTGGGATATTGTTGATGTATTCACATGCTTTTAAATTTCTCAAAGAGGCAGCATCGTATAATGTGTTTTCATTTCCGAGAGGGAGAGGGAGGTGGAGAAGAGTAGATATCCATATTTTGCTAGGATCGTAATAAAAAGGTATTCTATAGCATAAACCCCAAAACGTGCGTATGAGCCCCGTCATGTTGAATCATGTACCATCTGTGAACAGATAGCCATCATAGCCTGACCACCAATGCTCTAGGATTGCAGAAAAAGTTTCTATTAAACCTCAGCACTAATGAAGATTCATGTCTATTTGAAACAATCAATCCACCCCCTTACTTTCACTTCAATCACATCAAGATAAACTGAGTACTACCCTTGATTGATTAATTCATTGCATAGTGAATCCATATAACCTAGCTGTCTTGTATGGGGTTCAATCTGATTAGATTTATAAGAAAACTGCAGACTGAACCGACCCAATTGGTGAACAGCATCAAAAGTCCTAGCATTTAAAACTGAACCGCATGAACGCCAGTTTGATTAAGTTTGGTTAAACAATTGATCTAATACATCTCAAAACAATTGGCATTCAATACATCAATCATATCTTTAAAAAAAAAAAAAAAAAACACTGGTTTTACAATACGTTAATCAAGAATGTACTTGACATGTTGAAATACTTCAGAGAAACTAAAAAAATAAATAAACTGAAGACAGCCACACTCTTGTCAAGTCCATACGCATACACAGTAAAATCCAATACTTACGAAGAAACATGAGAGCAGTTATAAATGAAATCATCAAGGAAAACCAAAAATCACGTACTGGCACACCGCATGTATTAATGAACAAAAGGGCTGAATACCAATGAAAATTTTCCCAAGGAAAAAGCTTGTTTAATGTAGAGAGATGGAGAAAGGGGTGACTAACAAACAGTGAGGGGGGGTGAGGCAAGGTGAGAATTCCAGTTAAGTACAAGGATGAGGTGAGGTTACTGGAAGGGGGTGAGATATGGGCCAGCGATGGTGAGAGAGAAGGAAGTGAGAACTGAGAAGTTTAGAAAAATAATTTCGCCATGTATTGGACATTTGGACTTGGATCCAGGGTTTCTTGCTAAGCTAAGAGAGATTGGTTTTGCTCAATGTGTGACATTTATTTCATCATACAACTGATGGTGGTGAGGCCGTGAGGGTTACCGGAAGGACATGAAGCCCTGTCACACATTTCAGATCCTCAAATTTATCCCTCTTTCTAGAACACAACTGCCTATTGAATTTTTAAAATTCAACCCACTAGTTTCAGAATAACCACCCAATATCTATACTGTTCAAAACACTACAACGACCCAAAATTAAAATAGTAGTAAGAACAGAAAAATTGTTCATTAGGAATGCAAAAACATTTATGATTAGTTATATTTATGTATTGCGATGCGCACGGTTACTACTCCATCATAGTATCAATAAGACTATTAGATTGGGTTTAGCCACGTTAGGTCACAGTCAGCAAACTACAAAGTGAACTGGTAGTCAGTCCAAAGATTTTCTAAGCCTCAATCGAACCAAGACAGCCCAGAACGGCAGAACCAAACAAAACTGGCCAGTTATGCCCAGTTTGGAAGTTCCGGCTTCAAATCCCCTACTAAACAAGGTGTACCAGTAGTATAGAAGGCTGATATAAAACCCCCTTTCCAAGGAATCTCATAGCAGAAAGAACAGACATATGAAGACTTGGCTCTTGGCCAATAAAATGACTTCTCTCAAGAAGGTGGCAGAATTTGTCAATAGGTTTATTATGCGATTCAAGTTCAATTCTTGATATGGCCCTATCATCGCTAACGGTTTGCTCAAGATTATCCTAGAAGCTACTGGGAGTAAATTTAGATTTGCATATCACTTCAAAATCTAATCACGGAAAGTAGTTCTCATGTAGATGAAAAGAGAAAAGTTAAAAGTGGCTAGGATATCTTTGCAAGAATGATGAGGCCGGCCTAACCTAAAAACGATGACATTGCCTCCCTCCATGGTGAATGTTAATTGATGGACACTAGGAGATTATAAATTTTTATCGCTCCACCTACAATCAGGCTTATATGAATCCTAATTGGCTAGGATATCTTCGCAAGAATGATGAGGCCGACCTAACCTAAATATGGCATTATATAGGTAGCTGACGTTTTGATAGTGGATACTTAAGTCAATGGGCTTTGCTTTTCCTTGACAATACAAGCAGATTATAAATTTTCAATCGCTCCACCTACAATCAGGCTTATATGAATCCTGATGGGGAATTGCATTCTCCTTTAAAAAAAAAAAAAAAAAAAAAAAAACACACCCCAAGTCTAAAAAGCAAGTCTAAACGACATAGTAAATCAATGAAAATATTAGCAACATTTTGATTGCCAACTTATCTTATTCAATTGAATTACTAAACATTAACAAGAATGATGTCAGTAGAAATTCTAACTTCTGAACATTGCATAGGCCTGAGATGAGACTAGATACAACTCACATCCAGCAAGTAAATCAATCAACTTGACTGATAGAACCTCATCTGCAATCAATCCTTGTTAGTTGAAATACTTAGCAAAGAGAGAGAAACTTAGTAGAAACAAATTAACTCACTGCTTGAAAGAGTTTATTCCTTCAAGCATTTTGTCAAACACCTAGCATGCAACCATTTCCATGGAAAATTGACTAATTTTAAGTTCTAAACATAACCCATAAACAAGAACAATATCAACTAATAGCAATTTATTATACCAGACAATAGCAATTTCTGACGATTTGATTCAAGAAAGAATCATGGGGGAAAATAGTGAAGAATATGTTGCTGCTATGGATTTATTGAAAGAGAAAAAGTGAAATTTTTCAAAATTTAGTTGTCTGAATCTATGAGTCCATTAGAGAATAAGGCATGAATGGATTGCTTACAAGTACCAAGTCAGATTTCTTCCACGGGAGGAGTCTGTCTTTTTCTGGCCAGTGTGAATCTGTAAGAAGGCGACCTCATAAGAACTAACTGGCATGCTAACTTTGCCAGGATTTATACTTTAGGCATATGAAGCACCACTAAATTTAGATTATTTAACTAAACCCCTCGACTTTGGATATATTTTCATTAGGGTCCTTCATTTGAAAAATTGGTTTAGAATTGTGTAGGGTGTTGTTAACACCAGTAAAATTAATTAATACACCCGTACGTATGCTTGAAGTTTTAATGGTACAATATTGTGATGCACAGTACAAGTATATTCATTAATTTTATGGGTGCGTATGACAACACCCAATTGTGAACTAACCGACTCGCACTAGTCGTTCGCTTTTCTAGTGGTAATTAACTAATTATTTATAACATGAATACACCCGTATGTATGCTTAAAGTTTTAATGGTACAATATTTTAATGATTTTTTTTAATCAATTTGGAGAAATAATGATGAATTGTGTTATGTACTCCTTTCGTCATAGTTTAAAATTCTTACTTTCCTTTTTGGTTTGTTTTCAGATTAAGGTTTTTAGTTGCTTTATTACTTAAAATGAATTGTTAGATAAATGAAACAAGACTTGATGCGAAAACAAAACAATCACAAGAACACAGATTTATGTGGTTCACCAACTTGGTTACGTTCATGGGGAGGGAAGAGAATATTATTATCAATCTGGAGAATTCTTTACAAGATCACACTAATCTATGCTAGCACGAAAAATTCCTGACACTGCTAAAACACTAGATCTATAATTATTGATCTTCTTTGAGCAATCTATTAATTTTTATCAATCTATCTTGTTATGATGATAGCCTCTATTTATACTATTCATAACCTAACCCTGAAGACATAAGGTGTCCTAAATTTGAGTCCCCAAAGGAAACAAAATAGAGTCCCACGTTTTATGCTCTTTTTGCGCAAACTGGGCCAAAATATGCCGTATTACACGACTTAGGCAAATATACACGGCTCGTGTAGCACTCGTGCACGACTCGTGTAAAGCAAGCCAACTTTCAGACTCGTGTAACCACTCGTGCAGCAGTACACGACTCGTGCAATGGCGGTTCCTCCTTTGCTTTGTCTCCTTTTCTGCTCTGTCTTGGTATTACGAGATCCCCTGTTGTACAATCCTCTAACATGACGTCCCACATTCAAAGGCATTATCCCAACATGAACAATGAGATTCATTTGTTATTCTCACAACAAAAACTTCTTACTCATTTTTTCTGTCATACTTTATTTTTTATACTCACGACACTTATTTTTTATTACTCTTAACTAACTTTAAACCAAGACGGAGGCACTAGTAATTTCCGAGTAGGGGTGGCAAAATGGGTGTTTTGGGTTTACCCATTAAAGTTAAAAATCCATTGAATATCCGGATATTTTAACTTTAATGGATACACCCAAAACACCTATTTGCCACCCCTATTTCCGAGTACTGAAGTTCAACTTGGATAACAAAATGCCGTCCATCACCGTTAACGTTTTCTTAGTTAAGTCGTTTCAGAACAAGTACAGAAAGGCCCCACCACGATCTTCCTCTCCGATTACACTTTTTCCCTCAAACGCCTTTTGATTCCGCCTGATTTTCTCAGATCTAATTTTCTCGACAACAAATAAGTCAAGTCAGTAACAAAAAAAAACACTTTCCCGGAAAATGTCGCACGGTGACACCGTGCCCCTTCACCCTTCCTCCCAGTCCGACATTGACGAGATCGAGAACCTCATCAACGCCAGCGTCCAATCTGGACCCGCCACCGTCCTTCCCGCCCGTCCGCCGAGCCCTACTCGAGCTTCTATCCCAGTATCATCCTCTCCCTTCATACCATCAAACCTTCCTCCACCCCCACCTTACCAGAAACCGACACCTGTCCCTTCCGCCCCACCACCGCCTCCTCCGTCGTCAAATCGCAGCAATGGTGGTGGTCAGTCTAACACCACCGCCTCTGGGTTCGGGCCTCCGCCTAATACCCTAACGGAGCCGGTTTGGGACACAGTGAAGAGGGATCTGTCGAGGATTGTGAGTAATTTGAAGCTGGTTGTGTTTCCGAATCCGTTCAGGGAGGATCCTGGAAAGGCGCTGAGGGATTGGGATCTTTGGGGACCATTCTTCTTCATTGTGTTCCTTGGTCTCACTTTGTCTTGGTCTGCTTCGGTGAAGAAGGTGAAATTTCGCTAACTTTAACTTTATTATGTGATTAAGTTGAAAATATGAGTTTGGTGCTGATTTTTTTTGGGGGGTTTTGGTTGCTTATTAGAACAATCATGGAAATCTTAGTATATGTTGTTACCCGTGGAGACCTGTGTCTCTTAGAGAGTTTCATTTGAGAAAGAAGATGAAGCTTTTAGGTTACAAGTGTGCACCAAGTATTTTACACAAATTTTTCTTTAACCAAGTTTAGAGTAGGGAGTAGATTATTTGTTTACTTTTAAGACCCGCGTGATCCTATGTGATGCTGCATATTTGGGGCACAAGTTACTTAATGATTGGTTTTCTAGCTCCATATTCTGGTTCAAATGGATCCAAGTAAATCCTAGGGGATGTAAGAGACTGATCTCTCCGTTCCATGGCCGTGTAGTGTTTCGTTTTGTTCCAATGAAATCAATGGAAATATCAAATGGTATTATATTAGAGAGTTCCATTTAACGAATAAGATGAATCGTAAGGTTACAAGTATGCACAAAATATTATACACATTTTTTTCTTTAACCAAGTTGATAACAGGAAATATATTACTCTCTCGTCCCAAAGATAGGCCCATTTTATTTTAGGTGGTGAACCAAGTTGATAATAGAAATAAATTGTCAATTTAGGGTCCATAGTTTAGGGGTTTGTGTCAATCGGGTCCGACTTAATGGATTTTTCTAACAGTTTCGTCCAAAAACGTTAAGTGACAAACATTGTTAACTTTGGACCATAAATTGACAAAATTGGAACATCAAACCCCAATTAGCTCCCCCCTAAACTTTATACCCTAAATTGTCATTTACTCTAAAATTTTATTAATCTTAGTGAAATTCTTAAAATAGTTGTTGATTGTATCATTAATGGTGCATCAGTCACGATTTTAGATTTTTCATTAGTAATATTAGATTATTATATAATGTTGATCCAAATTGAAGTTGAGTTGACCCCCTCAAAACAAAATAGAACTATTAATCTGGAACATATGGAATATTTGTCTACATTAAAGACTTGGTGTGTAATACAACATACTCCAGAATATTTGCCTTTACTCCCTTTGTCTCATAACATCTTGCACCATTTTGCTTTGACACGGGAATTAAGGAGAAAATTTATATATTTGCAACAGAGTGATCTCTCATTGGAGTTTGATAACGATTTGAGTTGCTCGCGAACAACTCAAAACTCGATTCGACTCGAGCTCGGACAGCCAAGCTTGCCCGAACTTGAATAAAACTCCAACACGATAACTTTCAAACGAGTTCGTGCTCGAACATGCAAACATGACTCGCCTCAACTGTTTTCAACCCTAGCTATGGCCATGTGACATGTGACATAATATTTCACGTTGGCTAGAATGACGTGGACATAAAGGGTCACTCTTCTGTACCCGAATGAATGCCATCTCTCGCCAGAATTAGGTCATTTCCCTCCTCTATTAGTCCACTCCACATGTAAGCATGATACAACCATCATCTATCAATGAATGACAACACTAACTGCAACAATTAGAATGGTTGTCATTAACTGCTTTCACAACAGCTTCTCCCATATTACAACTTAGAATCTTCCTTGCAAGTAGACCAAAGGATCATAAACTCCCTATTGTACATTTATATCAGATAGTATTGCAAAATAAACAAACTTGTACTTGTTTTCTTATTGTAAAGTGAACATTCTACATAACATAATTGCGTTAAAGACTTTGCACAAAGAATGTGGTTACTCTTGGAACCTTCATCAGTTAGTTGGTCGTTAAAAAAAAAGGGGTTATAAAGTGCACTTCCACTTTCTAAAATTTGTCTAATTCTTCCTTCAAAGGTTAAACTTTATTAGATTTTTTATTCTTTGACTAATTAAAAACGTTATTATACTCATTAATATTGAAATAAGTTATATGTGTTACTTTTTTACATTAATTGCTAAAATGAGTTACATATTTACACATTTTATTTAAGCTAGCATAGTTTAAAATAGCCCTATTTAGTTTTAACTTGTACATTTAAAATCTAATTAAATAAAAATAAAAAGTGGATTTGTTGAAATTTTTGTAAGAGTTCCTTACACGGTTTTAATTGGACATCTAAATTACAAAAACAGAAGCTACTTAGCAGTGAACATTTGAAAATTGTACGAGCAAAGAAAGAAAGATAAAATTTTTTTTTTGGCATTTAATGTTGTGCATTATCTACAAACTCATTATCAGTTGAAGTTAAGAATAATAAATGTATGTATGGTATTGAGTAGATTTTTTATTATTCATAGTTGATTCCTTTTTTTGTCTTTAATTTATTTATCTTTTACCTATGACTAACATTCAATATATTTTGATAGGATTTACAAGAATTCTCGTATACAAAATATTAAAATTGATTTTTAGCCAATAATATCATTATTACTTCCTCCATGTCCAAAAAGGTCATTTTGACAAGTCATTTTTTTAAGAATAAGATTTTACTTGCTTAAAACCTCGTGCTAGAGTAATTTTAAGAAGGTACGCACAAGTATTATTCTTAAAAACAAAATAATTTGTCAAAAGTGACATTTTTGTATGGAGGAAGTAATAATTCTACCAGCTAAAAATTAATCTTAAAATTTCGTGAATGAGTAATTCTTGTAAAACCTATAGCTAAACTTTATCAAATGTTTGTCATAGTTAGAAATTTAAATAAAAATGACAACTATTCAATTCAACTTTGAATATATTAAAAGTTACTCAATAGGCATGCCTTTAATTGTTCTAGTATCTAAATGATAATGAAATAGTTGATAATACACAATCAATAAGCTCTACATTTTTTTTCCTTTCCCCGTGCAGTTTGAATTTTCGTTAGTAATTAGTCTATGCTCTCTCCTCCTTCAAACTTGGTGTACAAATTTTGAATGTCATAATTTCAAAATGTGTCAGAGAAGCTTTAACAAACTTCTCAATGACATCCTTTTTACTATGTATTTTTGTTTATATTGTTTTTTGATGTAAAATTAGTCTAAGAGTATTATTTTAATTTGTCCTAGCTTAAGTAAAACCATAGTTATTAAAGGCCCAAGGCGCACCAAGGCGCAAAAGGTGTGCCCGGAGCCTAGGCGCTCGCCTAGGCGCGCTTTTGATAACTATGGTGCGTCCCATAGTTATTAAAAGCCCAAAGCGCACCAAGGCGCAAAAGGTGTACCCGGAGCCTAGGGGCACCTAGGCGCGAGCCTAGGCGCGCTTTTGATAACTATGAGTAAAACATGTAACTTATTTTAGCAATTGATGTTAATCTTAAAGCACATCTTATTTCATTATTCGTGGGTAACAATTGTTTCATTTAGGCAATGAATAATTTATTTTTAATAAATATCAACCTTTGAACGAATACTAGAAAATTTATGGGTGGAAGTGCATTTTGTAACTTATTTTTACCGACCAGTTGCAGAAGGTTCTAATTGCAACAAATTTCTTTTAAAGTTTTTATGCAATTATATTATGTATAAGGTTTAATTTGCAATAAATAAACTTGTGCATGTTTATTTTGCAATTATCTGTAGTGTGTAGTATAGAGCTTATGATCTTTTGATCCCTTGCCAAAAGGGTTCTAAGTTGTATTATTGCTATTGCTGAAAACCATTTTAATGGTTGTAGTTTGCATTGTTGATCGTTGATGTCATGCTGACAGGTGGAGTGGAATAATAGAGGAGGGAGATTACGTGATTCTGGCGAGTCTTTCCATGTGGGAAATGAGTTATGAGCATGAGGATTTTTACATATGGGGCCCACAATTTAAGTACGTGGGTATGACAAATAGGGTAACATAAATATTAAAAGGTGGACATATTAGGAAATAAGACTTATCAATGGAATACCCAAAAAGGAAATTGTTTCAACACAGTGATCTCTCATCGGTGTGGCTAGGGCTGAATTCGTCATTACTTGAGCTCGACTCGAAAACACTTGAACTCAGGTGAGCTCGATTACTGACTCGACTCGAGCTCTACAAAATTTCAAAACTCGTTTTGTTATCGAGTTTATCAATGCTCGACACGTTTGTTCGACGAGTGTCGTTCGAGCTCTACTCAATAAGCTTGTTTAAAACTCGAATTCTTCTTTGTTTGCGATTGGCTCAAACTCGATTCGGTAAGCTCGTTAAAAACTCAAATTCTTCTCTTTTGATAGCCATTGGCTCGAACTCGAGATTGTTAAGAACTTAATTTATTTATCTGTTATTTTGTAAATGCAACTAATATAACCCGAGCTCAACTTGAGTTCGACTCGAAAAAGTTCGAGCTATAGCTCGGCAAAGGCCATTTTTTCAAGAAAAAATAACATGCAACTCTCGGCTCCTCAACATTCGAGTTTGATAACGATTCGAGTTGCTCGCGAACAACTCAAAACTCGATTCGACTCGAGCTCGGACAATCAAGCTTGCTCGAAGTTGAATAAAACTCCAACTCGATAACATTCGAACGAGTTCGTGCTCGAACATGCAAACATGACTCGGCTCGACTGTTTATAACACTAGGTGTGGTCATGTGGCATAACATGACTCGAGCTATGGTTGTTTGGTTGACTGGTCAATAAATTGGAAATTAAAATTACAGTAATGGCCTGCTATTTTAATTGGTAGTCTTTTATGAACTGAGGGTATTTTGGTCAGGAAAAAAGGGGCCACTTGTTAGGATACCCTTGAAGGGGGTATCCTAGCAACTCCCATATATATATATTGAGAAATCCATGTTTTTGTTTGTTGGTTTGAGGGGGTGGGTGGGCTAATGTCCATGTCAGTAATAATGGAAAACATATTTGATTATACAAGTTCCTTAATGTAATAACGTAAATAGGCTAAAATGAGATACTGCTATATACAATTAGTGAATATTGAAAATTGAGTTACGGTATATTTCTTCTTCCCGAAAGTGAGGGATGAAGTTGATCCCGTAATGTATTGGTGGCTCCGTTATATATTTGATTGACGAAATATAAGAGCTGAGGGGCCAGTGTTATGATTTGATGGTGAAAATATGCTTTTTTGCATTTTTATGCCTCTGAAGTTGGTTGTAAGGCCAATCTGGTGATGAGATTGGCCTTTTATTTTCATCTAAATTTAACAATCTAATTAGAATCTTAAAAATTATTCTTTTGAATTGAAGAGTAGAATAGTGACCTTTAGTATTACTGTAGCTAATAGAATAATAATGAGTTTTACTTGTCCTTCTAGGACATTTGTTCTCCCAGATGGATTCTGGGATGACGCACGTCTTATTATATGAGAAATGTAAGTAATCAACTTTCGGATGCTGAACTGTTTTGGTGGTATTTTCCTGCTCTACTACAACATTTATAAGTGCACTTATTGTTGGAGGCATTTTAGACTTCACAAGATCTTTTTGGTTCTATAGTTTGGTGAAGGTGTGTTTTTATGCTTCTTGAAATTATACTGGCCGTCCTTGTTAGACATGTCTACATAGCTGTCAGAGCTCCATATTTCGCTATTTTAATACAACAAAGAGAGGATAACAAAAAATCTTCCGCCTTTCAGAATGACCATTTGTGGAGCAAGAAGATAGAACCAATATAGTAAAACCCTCAGAAGTACTGGAGGGGAGGGGGCTTATAAAGAAGAATTTGGATCACTGTGAGTCAATGATTGTATCCTCCTGGTGAATGCTTGAAAATTAATGCATGAAGTATCTAAGAAAAAATCTTACTACGAAAGAAGAGAGCATTTTCCACTGTAACCCTTGGTCATTTGGTTGACCAGCTCCTGGAAAATCCACAATTGTGATAGTCAAAGCCTCTTATCTATTGCCCTCATTTGCTTCTATGATGAATAACAATGTTTCATGCCATGCCATGCTATGGCAATGTCTTTCATATGACATTTGTTATTTTACTCTGTTTACTCACCGCACCATATCTGTTATGTATGATAACTGGATTTTTGGATCTGTACTGAATGTCGTAGGTTTTTCTTGCTTAGGAATAGTGTTATTCCAACTCTTGCTAAGTCGGGACTAAAACCTAGTGGACTATCAACAGGAATATAGTTCTTATAAAAACAAATCCTCGTATCTACAGGAATATAGTCATCATGAGCTGCTGCTGCAGCACTTTGTTTTAATATTGGTTTTGTGTACCTAAATATGTACTACCTCTGTCCCAAAATGAATGTCCAAAAGGATTTCAAATTTTCTCTTGATCAAGAGTGAATTTGGAAATTTTTAGGACATTCATTTTGGGACGGAGGTAGTACTTCCTTTTGAACGCTCTTCCTTGGTTCAAGCTAGCGTTGTATGCTGAGATGATTTGAGATAATTTTTTATATCAGTGACTTGAGCAAGATCGTAGGGAAACACGTGCAGTCACTTGTAATATCTTGTGTAGATCATCATATAATAACACACAAAGTAGGTTAGACACTAATGCTGTTTTTAATTGATGTCCAGTCTGAAGTCTTTGCAGTGGCATTTGCACTACTCGCAGCGGGTGCTGTAATCCTGACATTGAATGTCCTACTACTGGTACTCTCTCTCTCTCTCTCTCTCTCTCTCTCTCTCTCTCTCGTGTAGTATGAGATAGACTGGATTAAGGTTAAGTGATCAGTAAATGTTACCCTTATGGTAAATAGTACTCCAGCCTTCCCAAAATGGATGTCTAAATTTTAGTTTTAGGGAGATTTAAGAAAGGTGGGATTTAAGCATTTTTAGTAGCATAGGTCCATAAAGACCCTTAATGATCTCATCAATTGTGTTATCAGCGTAAGTGTGAACTAGAACTTGTTGTTTGATGATGGATAATTTAGTAACTTCTCAAAAAAAATAAAAAAAGATAGACATTCATTTGGGACAAAAAAAAAAAGGTTGAATATTAGACATTCATTTTGGGACAGAGGGAATACGAAAAGCTCAGGGTTGTATGGATTTATTGATGGAATCATCTATGTTTATGGTTATAGGGAGGTCAAATAATATTCTTCCAGAGTTTGAGTCTACTCGGTTACTGTCTATTCCCGCTGGACATTGGAGCTCTGATATGCATGGTGAAGGATAATGTGATAGTGAAGGTGGTAGTGGTGGTAGTGACATTGGCTTGGAGTTCTTGGGCTGCGTACCCGTTCATGAGTACTGCAGTCAACCCGAGAAGAAAAGCTCTGGCACTCTACCCAGTTCTACTCATGTATGTATCCGTCGGTTTCCTTATCATTGCCATTGATTAGTGGCTCCATAATAGATGTTATACGAATTCTGTAGTATCAGACGTGTGTGCGTTGAAAAGAATTTTGTGTAGAATGTCTTGTAAAACGTACTTTTGGTTGTGCACCTAACTGGATACGTTTGTGGAGGTTGTTTCATGAAACATGTTATATCGGTAAGAAAGTTCTGAATGGAACACTATACTTTTCTGAGTATTTCAGTCTGGACTTTATACATTTGCTTACACTTGCCCCATAAAACCTAGAGTTTTTTTTGTTTTTGGAAAAATTGCATCTATGATCACCCAACTATAGACGGTGAGTGGTTTTGATCACTCAATTAATTTCTTTTGCGTTTAATAGCTTGAGCTAATTTTTTTGAGCTTCCATGATCACTCACACTAACTCTATCAAAAAATAATCGTTAAATCTCCATGTGCTTATTCATGTGCCTTTTTTTAAAAGGGTAATGTAGAAAATTAATAATATAGGGGTTAAAAGTGTTAAAACTAAAACTATTAGCTTAAAAATATAACTTTACTTGAGCAAATAAAACCACCCACAGCCCTCCCCTTCCCCACTTCTACCGGCGAGAGCCATCTTTTCCAAAATAAGGTAGGAGGGAGGAGTCTGCCACCACCACCATTAAACCACCCTCACCATTAAACCTTCACTCAACCTTAAAAGTCAGATTATTGAAAACTTAAGAACTTCAAAAGCTCCAAAATTCAAAACTCAAAATTCAACAAATCTGTTTTTTTTTTTCCACAAATCAAGAACTTCAAAATTGAAAACTCCAAATGGGTTCATGTTTGATGCAAAACACTTTGCTCACACACACACAGAAATCAAACACAGACCCACACATCAAACACTGACACGCACACACAGCCAAAACTCAAACCAAATTTGATTTTGAAACTAGATCTGGGATGAGGTAGGAGGGAGGAGGGAGCGATGGCCTGGACTTTGGGGAGTTGTCGTCTGCGTTTCACTTGCATCGAATCTAGATCTAGATTGACGGAAGCGCTAGCGGTGTTCTTTAGGGAAGAAGAATGGTAGGTTGGAACGAAGAAGAAAGTGGTAGGTGAGGAGCGAGGGAGGGTCGAGGCTGAGAGGATAGTTTTTTGCCAAAGTAAGGAGGGCTGACGGGAGGGGTTTTAAGGAGAGGGTTGGAGAAAGGAGAAGAGGTGGTGGGTGAAGTTGGTCGTCGACGGGAGAAGATGGACGTCGCCGGAAAAGATGGCTCCAGCCGGTAGAAATGGGGAAGGGGAGGGTTTCTGGGTTTGTTAAAATATGACTGGGGTTGGGTTTTTTTGGCTCAAGTAAAGTTATATTTTTAAGTCAATAGTTTTAGTTTTAACACTTTTAACCCCTATTTTATTAATTTACTATTTTACCTTTAAAAAAAAGGCACATGAATAAGCTCATGGAGATTTAACGAATTTTTTTGGATGGGGTTAGTGTGAGTGATCATGGAAGCTCAAAAAAATTAGTTCAAGCTATTAAACGCAAAAGAAATTAGTTGAGTGATCAAAACCACTCATCTATAGTTGGGTGATCATAGATGCAATTTTTCCTTTGTTTTTTCATCTTGAGTGGTCTTTTGGAAATGGCAAAAACAGCGGCTTCCAGAGTTACATTCCCGTTTGATCTTAAGTTGGTACTTACTATATTTACTACTCCCTCTAAATAAATAAATGTATTACTTTTTATTTTTGTTTGTCCCAAAATAAAGGTCTTACTAAAAATAGGGTATGAAGTTTGGTGATCTTCCTACACTACCCATTCTAATAGGCATAAGCACTGCAATGCCCATAAGAGGTGTCACTCTACTCATATGAATAGATTTGGGCAATTAAGTAAACATGACTAAAAGCTTAAAATATTGATTTGTCAACTATGACATTTGACAGAAGGAGTAGTTTTTTTTTTTTTTTTTTGATTATAAGGGCCTTGAAATTTAGGATGGATGTGGTGAATTAATATATCAACTGCAGTGCTGGAGAATTAGGCTTTTGATATTAGTGATGGCTACAGGTCGGGTTCCGTCAAAACCGAACCCGACCCTAATGTTTAAAGGAGTGACCCGACCCGAAGCGCACAAAATTATAAAATTTCCAGCTCATATTTGCTTGGGCCCAATCTATGTATAAGCTTAAATTTTAATTAGTTATATAAAGGGTTAATTACAAATTAGGGACTAACATTTCATATGAGGTCCCCCCAAACGGGGCTTGACTTTTTATTTTTAGCGAATTAGGGCCCGAATTAACATTTTTTTGCTCAAATAAGGGCTTTTTGACGATTTCCATCCAAAAATTCCGTTAACATGTGCGTTGCGTGTGACTTTGAAGGAAGGTTTTTTTTATCATTTGGCGTTCAAGGCTTGGTTAGATATCGATTAACGATGGATGGGGCTTCATTACAATGAAATTGCAGAAAAGTTAAAGAGGTTTTCAACAAATTCCGTTAAGTTAACATGTGCGTTGCATATGAATTTTTATAGTCAATTCAAGTTAAATTTGACCATAAGAGGACATTTTCACGCTTTATAGAACTAGCCCTAACGCGAAATGACAGAAAACCTCTCATTCAAAGTCATGGACAACATACATGTTAACTTAACGGATTTTTTCGATGGAAATCGTTAAAAAACCCTAACTTGGGCAAAAAATGTCAATTAAGGCCCTAATTTGCTAAATATAAAAAGTCAGGCCCTGTTTGGGGACCTCATACGAGATGTTAGGCCATAATTTGTAATTAACCCTTATATAAATTAGTTTAAAATCGTCAAACCTCACTAAAAAACAACTATAAAAATAAAGACAAAGTCTCATATGCATCGGCCGCACATGGTGCGGCAACCTTGGATTGTTCCGCTGCTTCTTGCAACCACTTGCTGTGCTACAGCCGACCGTTGGATCCAGCCCTCCCTCTTCCCAGATCACGACACGTGTTTTCCTTAAAAAAAAAAAAAAAGAAAAAAAACAATAACTTTAAAATGATATATCTTGAGATTTATAACTCAGAATTTTTTTAAAAAAAATACCGTTGTGTTCGTCTCGACGAGACGAATAAAACTACATAGGTCATGATATGGTTCGATTTTTTTTACACACAAAAAGTTTGAGTTGCTTGTCAGCTGAGATGTAACACCCTGTTCTAATAAAAGTAACAGTTTAATATTCAAAAAGTAACACTTTTACAGTCAAATGTAACACCAATTTTACAAAAAAAATTAAATTGTTTTTTGATAGTTTTTGTGGTTAAAAAAATAATAATATTTGAAGTCTAACAAAGTGAATATATGATTATAATTTTTTATATAGATGAATGTAACATTTTTATCTAGTAAATGTTATTTTTCTTCTTTAAAAAAGAGTAAAAATTCATATATATATATATATATATATATATATATATATATATATATATATATATATATATATATATATATATATATAATTTTTACTCTTTTTTTAAAGAAGAAATTGTTACTTTCTCAATAAAAAATTGTTACATTTTCAGATATAATGTTACATTTAAGAATATAATCTGTTACAATTGAGGAAAAAAATATTACATTCATTTTTTATAAAATGTAACATTAGTTTAGTTTGTTAATCTTATGTTAATTTTGAAAAAAAAAAGTGTTACATTTGAAAAAAAAGTGTTACATTCTTTTATAAAAAGTGTGACATTAGTTTAATTGTCAATCTTTATGTTATCTTAATCCATTGCAACAAAATTGTGGTACATTTTTTAAAAAAGTGTTACATTTGGAAAAAAATTGTTACATTTGAAAAAAAATAGTGTTACATTCCTTTATAAAAAGTGTGACATTAGTTTCGTTGTCAATCTTTATGTTATCTTTAATCTATTGCAGCAAAATTGTGGTACATTTTTTTTTTTAAAAAGTGTTACATTTGAATAGAAAAAAATGTTACATTTCGTTATAATAAGTGTTACTTTTGTTGTGAGGATAAAAAGGTTGGGGTGGCAAAAAAAAAAGAAAAAAGAAGAAGAAGGTAGGCTCCTGTCGCACGGTGCAACCGTTACACAGGAGACCTCATAAATTGAACAACATATCATATGATTAACTAATATAATATCTTGACTTTGTACATGAGGGTGCGGGTCATGTTCGAAATATCAAAACCCGACCCTAATCCGCTCGGGTTATGAAAATTGCAACCCGAACCTTACTTTTTTGGGACGGCTCGCCTTCGGTTTCGGTCAAATTTTCATCCATATTTGATATCCTAAGAAGTAGTTAGCCACCTCAAAACCTTTTTGGACATGGTGATCAATAGATACAATTGATATCATTAATCTCGCATGCCTGCTTTTACATAATAATTCCTCAGTCTATTATTTTTCTGTTTTACTAGTCAAACTTTTATAAATTTGACTATTCAATTTTTTTAAAGATATAAACATTTCCATTTATTTTGTTTATGCGCTTTTCACTAATTTTGACTTTTGACCCTAAAATATTTTCTTATTAGAAATGACATCTTAAAATAGATTTAAAAAAATCAAAACACTAATGCTTATTACTATTACTATAGAGCAGAGGCATTATTGTTCTTGAATAGAGAGCATTTAAATAGTTGGGTAATAATTGAAGGGAGTATCTTAAAATAATAGTTTTACTTTTTCTTTTATGCTTGTCTTGGAAAAGTTAACCTCATTTTTATAATTAAGATTTTAAAATTATTAAATTTTCAAAATTTACAATAAAACTTTAAATGTTTGATTAACTTTAAAAATGTTTCAAAAAATTATATGAGACGGAATGAGTACAAAGACTGGTTATAAGTAGGGTTGTTATACGAACCGAGCTCGGCTCGGGCTCTGCTCGTGAGAGCTCGAGGTGTAGCTCAAGTCGAGCTCGAACCAATTGTCAAGCTCGTTTTGTTATCGAGCCGACCGTGTTCGACTCGATATGCTCATTAAACTTGAATTTTTGCTTTCGAACGGCTCGAACTCGGCTCGTTAAGAACATACTCCCTCTGTCCCAAAATGATCTTCTCATTTGCCATTTTTCATTGTCCCAAAAAGTTTTTCACATTTCTACATATTATGCTTAAAAGTACATAAATAAAGCATGACTAGTGAATCAAGTGTTCATATCCTTAAAAAGTTTGAATAGTCAAACACGAAGATCATTTTGGAACGGATGGAGTATTTTTCTTTTTTTAAAAAAAAAAAAAAAAAAACTTAAGCTCTAGCTCGGCTCATTAAAACTCGAGTTCGATATCGACTCGAGTTATTCGCGAACAGCTTGCGAGATCGATTCGACTCAAACTCGAATAAACGAGTGGGCTCGAGCTCGATAAGATATAAACTAGCTCGAGCTCGACGCCTCAAAAAGCTCGACTCGTCGGACGGCTCATTTACCGCCATAGTTATAAGAAATAAGAGGAAGTACTCTTTTGGTTTACTCGTGGCTATCAGACAGGTGTTAGCACGGGTGTGTGGGGTTGCTTGCTGGTTTGGGTTAACTTGCAACTTTTGCAAGCTTGGGGAATCTTACTGCTTCAATTGCAGAACAAATGAATACACAACCCCAAATAGATTTTCTCAATACTAGGAAAAATTGCTTGATATTTATTTTTTTAAATTAACTTATAAAATCTTTTTTTCAATTCCCTAAAAGAATAACGCATTGAAAAAGAAGATACTCCCTCCGTCTCACTACTATAAGGTTCATATTTTAACTTAACACGAGGATTAAAAAATATAAATATTGTGAGTGTGAATAGTAAAGTAAGAGAGAAAATTGGGTAAAAAGTTTTTGTTGTGAAAATGACAAGTGAGTCATATTTTTTATTTTAAATAATAAAATAAAGTAAATTTTTTTAATTAGGATAGATTAAAAAGAAAAGTAAAACTTTTAAATCGGGACAAGGAGAATATTTTTATTTTTAAAAAAATATGTAAGTCAATAACTTGAGAGTCGTTAGAACGGTAGCTGAAGATGTTAATTAATCTTCAACCTACTCCAATCCAACACATTTGAAAATCGAGTGTGTGGTTTTATCCGATGAATAAAGGTTGAAAGTGTAAAGTAATACTCCCTCCATTTAAATTTTTTGATTATTTATTTCCTTTTTGAGTGTCTCGCACTATTGGTTACTTATTTTAAATATTCAATTTTCTCTCTCCTCCTCATTCATAAGAAGTTAAGAACTACTCCCTCCGTCTTAAAATAATCTTCTCATTTGCTATTTCTCATTGTCCCATAAAGTTCTTCACATTTCTACATTTTGCTTAAACAAAGCATGGCTAGTGAAACAAGTGTTCATATCCTTAAAAAGTTTGAATAGTCAAACGCGAAAATCATTTTGGGACCGCGGAGTACTCTACTATCTTAATTTTTTTCTCATTCCCATTCACAATACTTATTTTTTTCTTATTACCCGTATATTCAATTTTAGTAACAAATAGTTTGAGACAGAAGGAGTAAAATGGAGTACTCCATCCGTCTCATACTTATTGCAATTAATTTCTATTTTGGGCGTCTCATATTTATTAAAATATTCATTTTTCTCTTTCTTATCCACTCACAACAATTATCCACTAATTTATTTTCTCTTTCCTACCCACTCACAATACTTACTTTTACAATATACTCCCTCCGTTTTAAAATAACTGTCACTTTTGGACCAAATTTTTGGTCTAAAATAATTGTCACTTTTGAGCTAAATGTCTCTCTTATCCTTGCATTGAAACTTATTCTCTTTTAATAATTATTTTAGTGTGAGACATTAATGTAAGAAAGTTGCACACTTAATAGGGGTAAAGTTAAAACTTTTGTCACTAAGTCATGATAATTATTACATTTTTTAATAGTTGTGCAAATACAAACAAAACAATTATTTTAGACCAAAATAAGTATTTTCTTAATTTTCGTGCACTACCATTGTAGCAATATGAGACAGGGGTAAAACACCATTCATTCTGACTTGTCATTATTTAATTTATTTATTTTAGTATATTTTAAGAGGTGGTGTCCCATGAGAACAAGGGGATCCGTCTCATGCATGAGACGGGTCGCCCCATGACCCATGGGCCGAACCCACCACGTGGCAACCCACCATTGGCCGGAATTTTTTTTTTTTTTTTTTTTTTTCGGTTTTTTCGGCTTTTCAGTGGTTTAGCAAAAAAATAATAGTTACCATCTCTTAAAGTAACATTGTTCATAAGTAAACGTAATACTTGTTTTAAAAAAACAAAACCTCGTTTTTACCCATTTGAAAAGTAATAACTTATGTATATGAATGTAATAGTAAGTTTATACAAGTAAATGTAACACTTTGATTGACGAAATTGTAACAGATTTCTATAGATAATGTAATACTTTTACATGGATCATGATAAATTTGACTCCATTGTAACTTATTGTTTGAAAACAAATAGATATCTATACATATGTATTACAATTATGAACAAATATTATTACATATAAATAACACGTTTGTTACATTTTAGTTATAATAAGTATTACTTTTGGCAAACGAAAAAACATAGGAATAACACTATTACTTTAAGAGATGGTAACTATTACTTTAAGAGATGGTAACTATTACTTTTCACAAACCGAAAAAAAACCAATAAAAAAAAATAAAAAAAATTGGCCAATGAGGGGCTGCCACGTGGCAGGGTCCCCCATGGGTCCTGGAGCAGGGTTGTGGGTCGGGTAATGGGTCAAAAAAAAATGACCCGTCTCACCCATGAGACGGGTTAGAGTGTTCTCACACAAGTTTTTGTCTTATTTTAAAGTGCGTCTGTAGTAACACCGTAAAACTGTTTACTCTGTAGAGCCCTAAAAAAATATTAAAACTATTTTTTTTTTAATTTAGAAACCATCTGCAGGCTAAAATTGAAGTTTTGACCTTTTTATACAGGTGTCAAAATATGCAGGCTAAACTGACAATTCTGTGGTCAGGAGATTGTAAGTTTGTTATGATGTCTTCTGTGAAGATCTTGAGGTTTAATGCTTGTGGGTATCTGAAATCTATTACTCCTTCGGTGATTCGGTCTAGTACATGTAGAATGGTTTCACACAAAAAAACCATTCAATACCTACTTTATCACTCTACATCAGCTTCTCTCACTTCCAACTCATTCATTCAACACTCATTCAACAAAACACCCTACAATGGTTTGTTTAATCCTCCATTCAACACTTTTCCCACTCATCATCCTATACCCCACCATTTAAAATTTATTTTTTATTTTTTATTTTTATGATTAGTGTTGAAATAGTTATTATTGGGATCCATTTCAAGAAAAAAAATGGGTTTTTTTTTTGTGTCGAAATACAATGAAACTTACGTCAATTTAAAGAGAATTTTTTTAAGGAATTTTGGTGTAAAAAAAAATAAATAATACATTTTATGTAAAACAATTGAGCTCAAACAATTGGGATTAAAAGAAAAATATGGCCAACCAATTAAGAGCCAACACGTGGCGAAACAAGGAAAACAAACAAAAAAAAAAAAAAAAGGAACGCAAGCCTGGCTTCACGGCCCATCACAGGCGTGTGTATCCCAGACTCGATTTCGGGCCAGTCCCAGCTTGTCACTTGTCCCAAGACCCGACAATTCTCTGCATTCACACCCGTTTAATTCATTCAACACCTTCATTCACACCCCCTCCATTCACACACCATTTCAAGCATTAAACCTTACATTTTGTGTGAATGGATCATTAAACACCCTAAACATTTGCCATTGTAGATGGTCTTAGACTATGAGCAATGGTTTTAACTCTCCTTCCCATTTTATACAACCACTTTAACACTTTATCCTATCCACCTTATCTTTCATACACCCCTTTCATACAACCCCCCTATAATGGTTAGTTGGAAAAAAAAATCATCTCCCTCTCACTCATCATTCTATACCCCACTACTTTTATATTATTTTTATTTTTTATATATTCTTTATTTTTATGATTAGTAAAATAATAATAATTATTATTATTATTTATAATTAAAATAATATTTTACACTAAATTAATTTTTTTTGGCAATTAAATAATTAGATAAATGACGATAATTATTATTCAAAATAAGAAAAGTTACAATACACTTAGATCGCGACATAATTAATGAAAGACAATAGAATTATTAAATCACACATGGTTTCCGAATTTTGCCCATATGTGCTTGACTAGATCCTTCGGCAATTGTTGATGAACTCTTGAATCACGCATTTCCGATCTAGTACGCACATGCTCTGCAAATGCAGGTAGTACCTCAGTCGAGAATGGTTGTTGTGTACTAGACCCACTTGCCTCGGGTTGTTGTGAAGTAGACCCTCTTGCCTCGGGTTGAAAGTCTTTCCAATTTTGAGAATAAGTATGCCGTTCATTCTCAACAATCATATTATGTAATATGATACATGACCTCATGATGATAGCCAAGTCGTCTATCTCCCACATTCGAGCTGGTTCTCGAATGATTTTAAATCGAGCTTGGATCACTCTGAATGCACGTTCTATATCTTTTCGACATCCCTCTTGAAAATTCGCAAATAGCTTATCTTCCTCACTTTGAGGAAGTCTAACTGATTTGACGAAAGTCGGATAAGAAGGGTGGAGTCAAATGAGCCATAAATCGTTACAATAGTTCGTAATCTTACCCCAAAACGCATCTGATTTCTGACCATTTTCGATAACACTGTCGGTTCCATATTTTATATACCAACTAAGTAGCACTAAAATTTGTGTCGTCATCCATTTGGTGTTTTTTTTTTTTGCGATGCGGGGTATGACATTCTTCAGGGGGAGTATCTTCAATAGGTGCGCTAATGCTACCCTCACCCAGTTGTGTTGAAAATTCTGGAAATTCTAATGGTTGAGAATTTCCAGAAATTTCATTTCTCATCCTTGGCATTTGAGGATTATTAGGATAATAATGGGGCTGAGGTGGTTGAAATTGCATAGGATAAGCATATGGGTTCCAATTTTGCACACCTAAAGGCATGAAATTTGGGACAGCTGAAGGCATAAAATTGGGTGGAAAAAAAGGATTTGAAACATTTTGGGGACGGGGTTGGTTGGACGATTGGTTTTCCAAGTTAAAATCATTAAGATTATAGTTGAATGGTGAAAAATTTTGGGAACTTTGAGTGTTGAAATGATTATTATTGGGATCCATTTCACTCAAAATATGATGAATTTTTTTAAATGTAGGCTAAAATGGAGAAGGAAAATTGAGAAAAGATAGTATTTTTTTTTGGTGTCCAAATCTAATGAAACTTGCATCATTTTATAGAGAAAAAAAATGCTGAATTTTGGCGGAAAAAATTTTAAAAAAACTACTAGGTGATAATTCAGCTCAAATAATTGAGTTAAAAAATTAAATCCGAAAATCCATGGGACCAATCATGTGCTTACACGTGTCGAAAAAGGAAAAAAAAAAAAAAAAAAAAACCGCCGGGCGCGCCCTGTCGGGCCGTGTGGCGCACGCGCCTTTTGCGGTCCAATTATTAAGCGCCACGTGGACTCCGACGCATGGCTTCCCCAAAATTCAACCGGTATGAATTTTTTCATACACACATTTCAAACACCAAGTTTCATACACCCCCCACAATAGTTTCATACCCCTCCCCCAACTTTCATACACCTATTCATACACCCATTGTGGGTAGTCTAAAACACTTACTCCCTTCGTTTCATAACTATTTGCACAAAATGAGTTTTACACGAGAATTAAAACTATTTGCATAAAAGGGGTTTTGCACGAGAATTAAGGGATGAATTAGTGATAGGTAGTAAGTAAGAGAGATAAAGTGAGGTAGGGAATAGTAGGTTGATTATGTGAGAGATAATTATCCCACATCTTCTAAAGAGACCGGTATATAGACTTGACCGGCTACACGTGAGGGGGTGTGTGAGAGATACATGGACGGTATATACACGTGAGGGGGCATGTAAGAGATACATGGACCGGTATATAGACTTGAGGAGTTACTCCCCTTATCACCAATTGGTTTTAAGGTGGAACCTCAAACATAGTCCATTGCCGGACCAGTCCAGCCCATGCTAACACTCGGGCCTCTCGCTTCTTCAATTGGTGACAAGGGGAGTAACTCCTCAAGTCTATATACCGGTCCATGTATCTCTCTTTAGAAAATGTGGGATAATTATCTCACATATTAGTGTTGTGAGTGTAAAAGTAAAGTATAAAAGAGAATGAGTGAGATGAATAGTAAAAATTCTTTGTCATTTTAGGAAAGTGTGACTTATTAATGGGACACTCAAAATGATAATTTGTGCACATAGTTATGGGACAGAGGGAATATTTTCGATTTTAGGAAGATAATTTAAGAAAAACATTATTATGAAATTCCTCCCACTTACTCGAAATGAGATTTCACTTTTTTATTAAAATAATCAAATTAATTTTAATTTATTGTTCAAAATATATTTATAATAACAGAGACAATGCTAAGATTACAAAAAATAAATATAAAATAAGGTGGCAATATTTTATTTGTTGTATAGAATGTGGACCCACCACACTCTAATTATAAATATCAACACAATTATAATATTCATTTTGTACTCTCTCCGTCCCTGATTAAAGTTCTTAGTTTGACTTTACACGGAGATTAAGAAAAAGTAAATGTTGTGAGTATAAAAAGTAAAGTAAGAGAAAGTAAGAGAGAGAAAGTGGGTAGAAAATTTTTGTTGTGAGAATGAAAAGTGAGTCACCTTGTTCATTTTAAGTAATAAAGCAACTAAAAACCTTAGTCTGAGAAAAATTAAAAAAGAAATTAAAACTTTAGTCGGAGGAGACTGAGGGAGTATAACTTTATTTTTCTCAAATAAAAATAACAGTTAAGAGGGAGCCCAGTTTTTGGAGCTTAAACAGCTGTGCCTACTGCCATGCACTAGACTATAAAACAAAATGAGGCAGAGGCCTGATTCCCTAAACATGATGATCACAAAATCTTCTTGGATTTAAGTCTTTTTTTTTTAGACAATGGGATTTAAGTCTATTTGATTCCATCTTTAATCTCTCTTTACTGTCAGTCTTTTTTTTTTTTTTACCCCATCTGCATCAAGCAATCTCAATACAAAAATATTAAATACTCCCACTGTCTCAAACTAATCGATATTTATTTCTATCTTGATTATCACATATTTATTGTTAATTACCAAAAATATTTAATTTTTTATCTCCTACCCACTTACAATAACTATCCAATAACTTATTTTTCTCTCTTACCCACTTACAATAATTACTTTTCCAACATACTCACTCCGTCCCTCTTTAATCTACAAAAATTACCCATTTGGTTGTCCCACTTTAACTAAAAAAAAAAATCCTAAAATAGAAATGTTTTAATACTTTTAAAATGGTGGGACCCACTTGTCATACTCACAACAACTATCCACTAACTATTCTCCATCTCACTTTCTCTCTCCCACCCAACCATTTGCACTCACAACACATCACTTTTTTCACTTTTTCCTTAATTAATGTGCCCAACTCATTTTTTGTAAGTTAAAGATGGACGGAGGGAGTATTTTTTTAATCCCCGTGCATTCACTTTTAGTAGCAATAAGTTCGGGACGAAGGGACTATTGAATACTCTCTTCGTCTAACTTTACATGGGACTTATTTTCATTTTGGTTCATTCCACTTCACTTGAGACTCCTTAAAATTGAATGTTTTTACACTCACGACACAAATCAAATCACTTTTCATCTTACTTATTCTCTCTTTCTCACTTTACCTTTTATACTCATAATATTTCTTCTCTCTTACTCCCTCCGTTTCATGTGACTTGAAACCAAAAATTTTAGCACCCAAATTAAAGAAAAGTAAGAGAGAGAAATAGGGATTTCGAACTGCTCCACCCACCAGTTAGCTCCACCCAATGCTGGAGATTGAAGACACCTCATTTTAGCTACACCCAACGGCTGAGATGTAACCGAGCTCGGTGGGGCCAACAAAAAATTGAAATCATCCGAGCCGCACAAATGATAAATGTGTGTATGTGGCCTTGATCGGAGCCGTTGGGTGGAGAGGTGGAGCTAACTCGGTGGAGCGGTTTCGGGTCCGAGAAATAGTGGGAGGAGGTGTTTGTGAGTATGAAAAATTAAATAGGAGAAAGAATGTGTGAGTGGAATGGTAAGTTGATTGGTGTTGTGAGTGTAAAAGTAATGTAAGAGAGAGAATGAGTGGGAAGAATAATAAAGATTCTTTACCATTTTGGGTAGTCTCTCAAGTGATGTGGAACGGACGAAAAATGAAATAAGTCTCAAGCGACATGAAACGGAAGAGTATACTTTTTCTTAGTTTTTGTGCTCTACACAGAGGTCTGAGGTGGAAGTAAGGTGTGACGAGGGAGTATAACATAACTAACATGAGTTATTTAATAAAAGTATTATAAATAAAATTCGATTAAGCACTTGTTAACCTTCAAGCTTCAAACCACTGTTAATGGAGACGAACTCAACCTTATAATCCAAAACTTAGTAGTACTCCCTCCGTCTCAGAGTAAAAGTCTCATTTTCCTTTTTGGTCCGTCTCAGAGTAAGAGTCTCATTCTTAAAATGGCAAAAAATCTTTACTATTCATCCCAATTATTCTCTCTCCTATTATACTTTTATACTCACGACACCAATCAATTCACTATTCTCTCCCACTCATTCCCTCTCCTAATTTACGTTTACACTCACAACATTTACATCACATCCAATATTTATTAATAAGCGTGCAAATGAGGGGTGATATTTTTACTCCGGACGGAGGGAGTATTTCTGTAGCTTAGCCCTTCTTTAATCATGTCAGATGCCTGAGACCATGTACAATGATTTGTTTAATGGGGCGTGAATTGCCATTAAACAAAAATGGGGGTGTGAATGCTTGCAATGGTTTGTTTAATGGGGGGGGGGGGGGGGGGGGGCGTGAATGTTTTGGTTGAAAAGTTTCAACAAGTGTGAATGCAGAGGGTGGTCGGGTGAGGCGCCACGTGGCAGGCCAGGAGTGGTGGGACATAAAGCTTGCCGATACTTTTTTTTTTTTTTTTGCTTTGCTTTCCACGTGTAAGTAAGTGATTGGCTGGCCATATTTTTGACTTTTATCCAAATTATTTGAGCTCAAATATTTCACATAAAATGTTTTAATTAATTTTTTTTTAACACCAAAATTCCTAAAAAAAAATTCTCTTTAAATTGACATAAGTTTCATTGTATTCCGACACAAAAAAAACCCATCTTTTTTCTTGAAATGGATCTCAATAATAACTATTTCAACACTAATCATAAAAATAAAAAAAATTAAGTGGTGGGGTATAGGATGATGAGTGAGAAAAGTGTTGAATTGGGGATTAAACAAACCATTGTAGGGTGTTTGTTGAATGAGTGTTGAATGGATGAGTTGGATGAGAGAGAAGCTGATGTGGAGTGATAAAGTGGGTGTTGAATGGAAATTTGTGTGAAACCATTGTAGATGATCTGATGGTCTTATCCATGTCAAAATTCTTTTGAGCTTTTTAAGAAATAGTATAATCATTAATCATCTCTATAATTAATATAAAAATTGCTTCTGATAACAGATTTTTTTTTCTGTAGTGTTTTAGATTTACTATTACTCACTTCGTCTAGTCATACCTTGAATTTTTTTCATTAATTAATAATAGTGTCAAATAATAATTAAATTATTCAAATATGTTGAAGATATAAATGTTTAAAATACTGGTCATAATTCAAGGGATTAAAATATACTGTAATGTGTAAGTGATTATTTTGTCCAAAACACTGTTTATGGAGTATATTATTATTTTTAGTATGAAAATTTTACTCTACAACGTAGAAAGAAAAAAAACTATACTCTTACATTTTTTTTTCGAAAGTAAAAGTACCATTGCATTAAATTATGGGCAAAAAAAAAAAAAAGGAGTAGGATCTCTACAAATATTAGAGGCGGCTCAACCTAAATATAACCAGCCATTACAATGGCAATTAAAATTACACATGAAATGCAAAAAGAGTGATGACAAAAGGTGTTTGTGCATAAAGTTACACAATCGTTCTCATTCTTCCACCTTGAACCTCTAGTAACAATACCCTGGAACACACAGATGTGTCTTCAAGCGTAACTTGGACACTGCCATTTATTGACATTCACAAAATCCCTCATCGAAAAATATTTAGCTCTGAAGACACGTTGATTTAAGGCTTCTGGGCTAGCAGTAAATCGTCAACTGAAGTTTCCAAGACATGCTATTATCCCCATATGATTCCACAAAAAATGTCGAAAAACAGAAGAAAAAGACAAGGCTCTCACAAAGAGAGAATGCAAGGCTTTTACAAATTAGAGAATACAAAAGATCAAACATCACATCAACAACATTCTCTTCATTTATTTAAAATATAAAATGAAAATCTAAAGGAAAAAATCATGAAACAACCAGATCTGGAAGTAGATTTAAAGACAGTGATCTCTATCTAAATCTAAATCCAAATTTGGGGTAAACACAAAATTTAATGAAAAGCTAGAGATTTGTCAATGGAGGATTTGAGAGAGACGAGGGAGAAATAGAGAAACTGTCGTCAAACTATACTCATTACATTAAGACAAAAGGAATGTTGTATTTAACTAAAGTGAAAATCTCATGAAAAACTTGTTTTTATACTAGCTTTAATGTAAAACGTGTTTTTCATCCCCTATGAAAAACCCATTTTCTCATCTGTTAGCGTAAACACAAGTTTTTCATAAGAATGACGCTTAACTAAACACTAGCCAGAGTTAAAAGCGTTTTAACTTCTCCATCCCAAAATTATATTTCCATTTTATTAAATCTATTTTTTTATGTACCTAGTAATGAATACTCCCCCCCGCCTCTTTTTAATCTACAAATTTGCCATTTTAGTTGTCCCCTTTTAATTTATAAAGTTCTAAAATAGAAATATTTTAATACTTTTAAAATAATGAGACTCATTTGTCATACTCACAACAACTATCTACTACTCACTCACTAGACATGCCCGGTTCACTATTCGCCAAAAACTAAAACTGTTTATGAACCGTTAACTCATGGTTTACGGTGCGGTTTATCTTTTTTTTTGAAAAAGAAAACATTTTGAGCATTTTTTAAAAATTTTGTTTTTTATACGGTTCATCTATAATTTTTTGATACATTATAAATTATTTTACTTTATATAAATATTTAAAAAAAACTGAATTACATATTTTTAAATGAACTAAGAGGTGTGAGTGGGACGAAAATATTTTGAAAAAAAAGGACGGTATCCTTAAAATTTTATTAATATTAAGCAAAATTACATAGAGGGAGAAAACCAACATTAGCCTTCTATAATTAAGAGGGAGGGGGGGGGGACATTTAGGAGTCTTACTTCAAAATTTTCTAAAATATTTTGAATTTATACCGTATAAATCGTGGGTCTGAACCGCCGCTTTTGAAAGCCAAACCACTCATGAATTGTAAACCGCCGGTTCACGGCTCATCCGGTTCAACGGTTTATCTGATTCAAGGTTTTCAACGGTTCAAAATCGTCAGTTCATCCGGTTCAAACGTGAACCGTGGTCATGTCTAATACTCATTATTTTATATCCCATTTTCTATCTTCTATGTTAAAGAGGGATGGTGGGAGTAGATCAAATTGATACAGTACATCAATACTCCTTTTGATCGATTTTAAACTTCAAAAATTAGTTGGATACAAAAATTAAAAAAAATGTGTTGTGTTGTGACTTGTGAGTGTAGATGGTTTGGTAGAAGAGAAAAAGTTGAGTAGATATAAAAAATGTTTTTTTAAAAAATTTAAAGTTTAAAATGGAATTACCAAATTATTTTTTTTTGAAGTTTAAAATGGGAGAGGAGGTAGTATAACTATTCTTTTGTAATTATATAATTATTGTAGGATAATGGACTTCCAGAATGGCGGATTAGTGTCAACCTTTGCCCCTATAAATCTACTTCAAATTTCTCTCCTACAAACTCCTCAATTCATCTCACCATATTCAAAATCAAACTACAGTACTTCGCAAACCCATTCAAGGTACCAGTACTAATTTTCTCTCTCTTCAATTGTCAACGCCGCCGCCACCACCGTTGAAAAAAAAAAGGATGAGGGAGTTTTGGACGTCGCTGGCCTCCCTGATGGGTGTTTGGGCCTTCTGTCAAAGCCTCCTCCACACCGTCTTCCCACCGGAGCTCCGTTTCGCCTTCCTCAAGTTCTTCTACCGCATCTTCAACGGCTTCTCCGTCTACTGCTACTACGACGTGACGGAGGTCGACGGCGTCAACACCAACGAGCTTTACAACGCCGTTCAGCTTTACTTAAGCAGCTCCGCCTCTATCGCCGGCAACCGTCTCAGCCTCACCCGCGGCCTCAACTCCAGCGTCATAACCTTCGGCCTATCCAACAACGACCGCCTCGTCGACGTCTACAACGGCGTCCCCGTCGTCTGGGAACACATCGTGACCCCACGACAAGCTCAGACCTTCTCGTGGCGGCCGATGCCGGAGGAGAAACGTGGGTTCACGCTAAGAATCAACAAAAAGGACAAATCCCTAATTCTTGAATCGTACCTCGATTTCATCATGGAAAACGCTAATGAGATTCGCCGAAAGAATCAAGACCGGCTTTTGTATACGAATTCCCGAGGTGGGTCCCTCGACGGGAGGGGACATCCCTGGGAGTCGGTTCCTTTCAAGCACCCAAGCACATTCGACACGTTGGCTATGGATCCGATTAAAAAATCCGAAATTAAAGCCGATCTTCGTGATTTCGCCGACGGTCAAGCATTTTATCAACGAACCGGCCGGGCTTGGAAGAGGGGTTATTTACTGTACGGTCCACCTGGTACCGGGAAATCCAGCATGATTGCCGCCATGGCTAATTTTCTTGGATACGATATTTACGATCTGGAATTAACTGAAGTTCAAACGAATTCTGAGCTGAGGAAGCTTTTAATGAAGACGAGTTCCAAATCGATTATTGTTATCGAAGACATTGACTGTTCGATTAACTTGACTAACAGAAAGAAGGGTGCCAGCAGCAAAGGCGGTGTCAATTCCGGTGGGCGAAGTTCATTTGAGAACAGTCCGCCGGATTTGAGAAGCGGCTCTGGTGATCAAGATGGCGGGAATTCGATTACGCTTTCGGGTTTATTGAATTTTACAGATGGGTTGTGGTCTTGTTGTGGGAGTGAGAGAATTTTCGTTTTCACGACGAACCACATTGAGAAGCTTGATCCGGCATTGTTGAGGAGTGGTAGAATGGATATGCATATATTCATGAATCACTGTTCGTTTCCGAGTTTGAAAATTCTTTTGAAGAATTATTTGGGTTTGGAAGAAAATGAGATTGAGAAGGATGTTCTTGAGAGATTGGAGGGAGTGATTGAGGAGGCGGAGATGACGCCGGCGGATATCAGCGAGGTTTTGATCAAGAACAGGAGGGATAATGGGAAGGCGTTGAGGGAATTGACGGCGGAGTTGACGAGAAGGGCGGAGAGGAAAAGGTTGACCGGGCAGTGTACGACGGTGGAGATGGAGGAGGAGCAGGAAAAGAGGGCCGTGGAGAGTCCGATTGACGGTGAGGCTGCTGATAAGTTGTTGAAAATGGAGAAGGGAGAGGATAATGAGAAGATTTAAATAATTTGGGAAAATGGATTTTAGGGTAATTTTTGTTTAGTCCAAACAGTGCCTTGTTGATGGAGTGGTGGTGGGGGATAAGAATGAGAAGTGGAAATCTGTTGGGCTAAAAATGTGAAGAGACAATCTGTTAGCACTTTTCTAGTGTTTGATCGTGTATGTTTTTTTATGTTAGCCTTTTTAGTAAAAATAAATTATTTTGTCAAATTGAAGAAAGTATTTTATGTGGGATTAGACTAGATTTAGCTTAATGTCCATGTGGGGTGTTTGAGATTTTAGAATTGTTTCACTGATTATTTTTAACTTGGTTATTACAAAGTGGATAAGTGGAAAGAAAAACTCCTTTTGTGCTCTTTGACTGTTATAATCAGTTTTTGCATTTCAATGGGATGTAAACCCAAAAAAAGTGTTACAATTGAGAAAAAAAAAGTTACAGTCATTTATTATAAAATGTAACTTTAGTTTAGTTGTCAATCTCATGTTATCTTTAAGGTATTTTTGTAAAATTGTGGTATATTTTTGAAAAAAAAAAGTGTTACATTTCTTATAAAAAGTGTTATTTTTGCTGGCAAGCAAACAATGACAGGGAAAAAAAAGTTGGAGGACAAAAAAAAAAAAAAAAAAAAACTCAACTTGGGGCCACCCCATTAATTAAAGTTGAAAATTCAAGTCGATGTTAAGTCTTTTTACTAGCGCTGCAATCTAAGATAGTGATTTATACTCCCTCTGTTTTTTTAGTTTGTTCACACTTTGACCAAGGCGCGGGTTTTAAGGAAAAATGTTTTATATTAGTAGTTGAGTGGGTGTTGTGAGTATGTAAAGTATGATGTGATATGTGAGTGGGGTTAGAATTGTGAGTGGGATAGTTGTTGTGAATATAACAAGTGGGTCCCATTGAATAAAGAATAATATAAACCTTCCTCTTTGGGAGTGTGAACAATCAAATGAGACACCCAAAATAGCAAAAAGTGAACAAACTAAAAGACGGAGGAGTACGTGTTTTACACCTTTTGAGATGGATTGTTGACATCGTTTATTTTGCTAATGGACTAGAAAATTGCCCCTTAGACCATGTCCAATAATCCAACCCCCTAAAAACATTCAACTACCTTAATATCACGACACCTCATCTTCTCTCTCCATCCACTTAATCATTAAACTACCCTCTCAACTACCCCTCCCACAATAAGCTAGTTTAGTTTAAAATTCAACTCCTCCCAACTCATCATTCTATACCCATCACTTTTTATTTTATTTACAATATTTATTTTTATAATTAAAAAAATAATAAAAATAATAATAATTTATTATTAAAAATAAATTATTTTTATTTTTATTTATAAATTTGAGAATTTTTTTATTTTTTTTTAATTCACACTTAATAAAAAAAGGATAATTAAGGAATTTTTAAAGAGAAAAGAGGGTTTTTTTTTCGGTGTTCAAATTAAATGAAATTACATCAATTTATAGAAGGAAAAAAATGATAAATTTTGGTGATTTATTTTTTTATAAAAAAAAATAATTTACTATGAAATAATTGAGCTAAAAAAATTTGGATAAAAAACCTCTCCGAAAAAAAAGAAAAAAAAAAGCTGGAAACAAAAAAGAAAAAAAAAAAAAAAAAAAGGGGGAAAAGCAGCAGCCACTCTCCGGCTTGGGAGGTGAGCTGCACTCTCCAAGTGCTGGCCACTCCCAAGCCGACACGTGTCTATTCGGGCCCCACAAAAAATCCTTCAACCTAGTTGAGCTTATTCAACCCCTCCCCTTCAACCCCCTCCTCTCAACCCCTTATTGCACACACTCAACTAGTTTAATCCCTCTCAACCCCCTCCTCAACTACCTTATTGGACATGGCCTTATAATAAGATGTTGGCTTGGGCTTTGCTTGCGTATAAACTAGTGGAAGGTCACATGTGGTTGATGTACTTTTTCAATAATTAACGTAAACATGATTATGAGTTCTATTAACCAATCACTACAATAAAATGACCCGCCACTAAATGCAAAACACCAATAAAAAAGGTGAGTTGGAGTTTCCTTGTAAACTAATAAAAATTTCTATGTTTCTTTTAATTTAATGACAAAAATTTATATATAATCATGTAATTGTTTTTTCAAATATTTAATTTTGCACATATAAAGAAACTAATAAAATAAATTTAGTGAAAAAACAATAACTAGAAAGAAAGTTATTTTTTAAAGAAACGGACACTCATTTAAAAATAAGAGGTGGTCTCCCATGAGAACAAGGGGATCCGTCTCATGTATGAGACGGGTCGACCCATGAACCGCCACGTGACAGCCTCCCAGAGGTAATTTTTTTTTTTTTTTTGAGTTTTTATATTATTTTTTCGACTTTTCAGCCGTTCACCAAAAATAATAGTTACCATAACTTAATGTAATGACTGTATACATATAAAGTAACATTGTTCATAAGTAAACGTAACACCTGTTTTACAAAAACAAAAGTTCGTTTTACCCATTTTTTCAAATGTAATACTAACTATAATTACATGTAACCCAAACAATATCTAAATGTAATTATCATTTATACTGAAATGTAATAATGCTTTTGCAAAAATGTAAAATATTGTGTATTTTGATTTAATTTTTTGAAAGAAAGTAACATTTGAAAAGTAACAACTCATATATGAATGTAATTGTTTATACAAGTAAATATAACACTTTAATAAAAGAAATTATAACATATTTCTATAGATAATGTAATACTTTTACATGTAACACTAATCAAGTGTTTTTAGCTCTAAAAATGTAAATGGTTGAATTATTACTTTTTCTATACATATGTGTTACAATTATGTATAAGCATTATTACATATAAGTAACACGTTCGTTACATTTTAGTTGTAATAAGTATTACTTTTGGCAAACGAAGAAAACATAGAAAAAAACACTGTTACTTTTCTGTATATATGTATTACTTTTATATATACAAACTGTTACTTTATATGAATACAGTCATTACATTAAGTTATAGTAACTATTTCTTTTGACAAACCGAAAAAAAACTATAATTTTTTTTTAAAAAGAAGCAAAAAAAAAGTAAAAAAAAAAATTGGGCCTATGAGAGGCTGCCACGTGGCAGGGTCGACCCCTGGGTTTTGGATCCAGTTCGTGGGTCGGGCGGGCGGGTCAAAAACCTACCCGTCTCATGAATAAGACGGATCTTGCTGTGTGCACACAAGTTTTTGTCTAAAAATAAATGGAATACTATTTCAATGGATAAGATCGAAGGTTAGTTTGGGGAAGACAGAGCAAGGTAACATAGGAAAATAATAGAGGATTTTATGTTGCGGAAAGGAAGATTGAGAAAAGGGAAATAATAATAAATAAAGGAAAAGAAAGGTTTATGAGAAAACAGAAAAGTTTGACATCATATTGTTATTTGATTTGAATTTTGGCGTGAGTTGGAAAGGGAAAGATACATATTATTGGACCCTTTTCCATTTCAACCTAGAGACTTGATTTTATTTCGGATTTCATGTCGGCCTACGTTGTGATGGCAACCTTCTCACTTACGAAAGGTTAGATATAAAGTCACAAAAAATATCTCACAAAACTTGGCTTACAAAATAATGTGTCAAGATTTTATTGGTGCTTTTAGTTAGAGTGTGGCGGGTCCACAATCGATACAACCAATAAAATATCGTCACCTTATTTTGTAGACTTCTTTTGTGCCCCTAGCATTGCCCCTTAGACCATGTACAATGGTAAAATTTTGGGGTGTTGAATGACCATTCAACAAAGTGGGAGGTGTTGAATGAGTGCAATGGCTGTTTAATGGGGTTGAATGGAACCTTTGTGTTGAATTCATTCAACACGTGATGAAAGCAGGAAAGGTAAGCCGAGTGGGACACGCGGCGCTCAAAGATTGGGCCGACATGGCGCGTGTAACACACGCGGGGACAGCGGCAGGCTTTTTTTTCTTTTTCCTGGTTGGGCCACGTGTCTGAATGTAATTGGCTGGCGATATTTCCGAATTACTTTCTTATCCCAATTTTTTTAGCTCAATTATTTCACATAAGATGTTTTTTTTTTAACACCAAAATTCCAGATTTTTCTCTCTATATAAATTGACATAAGTTTCATTGTATTTCGACACACACAAAAAAAAAACATCTTTTTTCTTGAAATCGATCCCAATAATAACCCTTTCATTACACAAAAGGTCATCAAGAATTGCAGGCGGATCTAATCAAGCACATATGAGCAAAGTTCGAAAATGCGTGATCGAAAAAATTATTTTTAGTGTATTGTGATTCTAGTTTATTGTGTCGTTTAATTATTTGTATTTCATTAAATGCGTCGCGAACTAAGCTTATTGTAACTTTTCTTTGCTTTAATAATAATTATCGTCATTTCTCATAATTTATTTTATTTCAATTACTAAAAATTAATTAAGTGTGAAGTTTTTTTTTTTTATTATTATTATTATTTTACTAATCATAAAAATAAAAAATAAAAAATAAATTTTAAGTGGTGGGGTATAGGATGATGAGTGGGAAAGATGTTGAATGGGGGATTAAACAAACCATTATTTTATAGGGTTAAAAGTTGAATGAGTGTTGAATGGATGAGTTGGAAGAGAGAAAGAAGATGATGTGGAGTGATAAAGTGAGTGTTGAATGAAAATTTATGTTGAATCCATTGTAGATGGTCTTACAAAAATGTATGACCCCATGTAAAACATGTCTTTTAGCTATATGGGCAAAGCATCAAAGGTCGGTTATATTATCTTATTAATAATTGTGAAATACTCATACAGTATACCTCAAAATAGGGGTGTCAGCGGTTTGGTTCAAACCGCGGTTTGAGACCGAGCCGAGCTAAACCGCGCGGTTTAGCTTAGCTTTGAAACATAAATGGTTTAGCTCGGTTTCAAAAACTAGTAAACCGCTTAGCTCGGTTTGGCTTGCGGTTTAACCCCTCAAACCAAACCGAGCCGAGCCGAGCTAATGTTGAGCTAAAACGGTAAACCGAGCTATAAGTCGAACCATTGAGCTAAACCGGTAAACCGAGCCATTAAGTCGAACCGTTTAGCCGAGCTAAACCAAGCTATTGAACCATGAATATGAACCATCAATCTTATATTTCTAAATTGATGTCCACCATTAGATTTCTTATAACCCTAATTCCCTAACTCTAAGTGACCGACTCCTCATTTTTTTCAGATCTCGTTTCTTTGTTTCAAGTGCGACGATTCTTTCCCTCTCCCTCCAGTCTCCAGGCGATCTCGTTTCTTCGTCATTCTCTTCCGGCCAGACTAAACCTTCCTTACTCCGGTGTCGCTCCCACCTCGGCCTCCCATTTTTATTGGTATGTGAGGTTCATTTTGATAATTTTCGATTCTTTTTGTTGATTTTGCTAAGAATAATTTTCGATGATTTTCGATTATTTTGATAATTTTCGATTCATTTTGTTGATTTTTTCTAAGAATAAGATTTGTTTTTTTCTTTTACAGCTGAAGATTGCAATTGCAGCAGAATCCTAGTACTTTGGGCTCAATCATGGAGAATATCAGTGTATAAACTCTTATCTCTGTTTATCTCGAAACCCTTAATTTAATTACTTGAATTCCCATCTTGTCCGCTTTCTGTAAATATACTTACTGGTACTTTAGTTGAGTATAAATTTTCATTGAGAAAGAGACACTAAATTTGATGTTGAATGTTTGTTTGGATTTATGTATTGAAAGTTCCTTTGGTTTTATTATGTTTTAGGTTGAAATTTCAAAGAAGCGAAAACATTCTTCAACTCAAGAAACCGAAGCTGATTCATCTGTTGTTGCGGGGCACTATGAGGTAAAGAGTAAAGCTCATTCCTCCGTTGTTTGGGAGCACAATAATAAAGTCATGGAAGGCAAGAAGCTGGTGCGTTCTGAGGTAAAGAGTAAAGCTCATTCCTCCGTTGTTTGGGTATGTAGAATGTATTGTGGTTTAGAACGTGGTTTAAACCGCGGTTTGAACCGCAAAATCAAACCGCGGTTCAAACCGAGCCGAACCAAACCATGGTGGTTTAGCTCAGCTCGGTTTGAATTTTTTTATGGTTTAGCTCGGTTTGAGATTTCTTCAAACCGATCACTAGCGGTTCGGCTTCTAAATTCCCCCAAACCGAGCTAAACCGAGCTATTTACACCCCTACCTCAAAATTGTTGAATGCGGCCGCATGCACTTCTGAAACATATGTTACCGCATGGTCATATGTGAGTATGGAGCTTCAGCAAAACCTGACGTATATGTAGGGACCGCGACCACCACCATCACTCTCCATATTAGTATGATATTGTTCGCTTTGGGCCCAGTCCGCACATATTTGTTTTTGAGTCAACTCTCAAAATACCTCAAACTAATGAAGTGGGTAGTGCTATTATATACTCCCCCGTCCCATAACTATGTGCACAAAATGGGGTTTGCGCGGGAATTAAGAGATGAATAGTACTAGTTGTGGGTAGTTGTTGTGAGTGTGAAAAGTAAAGTAGGAGAGAAAGTGGGGTAGGGAATAGTAGGTTGATTGGTGTTGTGAGTGTAAAAGTAAAGTAAGAGAGAGAATGCGTAGGATGAATAGTAAAGATTTTTTGCCATTTTAGACCATGTGCAATGGTCAAAAAATGAGGTGTTGAATGCACATTCAACAAAAGAGGAGTGGTTTAATTGCTCCAATGGTTTGTTGAAGGGTTGGTTTTGTTGAATCCATTCAACAAATGTTGAATGAAAAATGGCCAGCCTTTTGGGACACACGGCGGCATCTGAGAGGGCGCATTTGGCGCGTGCGCCACACGCACCAGACAGGGCGCGTCAGGCCGGTGACTTTTTTTTTTTTTTTTTCTTTTCTCTGGTTGTGACACTTGGCATTCACCCATTGGTTCTTGGAATTTCTGATTTTAATTTCTCATCCCAATTATTTGAGCTCAATTATTTTACAGTAAATGATTTTTTTTTATTTTTTTTACACCAAAATTCATATGTTTTTTTTCTCTATAAATAGATGCAAGTTTCATTTGATTCGGATACCAAAAAAAAAACCTCATTTTAATGAAATGAATCCCAATAATAACCATTTCAACACTAAAAAAACTCTCATAATTATTTAATTACAATTACAAAAAAAATAATTATGTGTGAACTATTTTTTTTAAAATTATAATTGATTATTTTTATTATTTTTTGTTATTATTATTATTTAAATAATCATAAAAATAAAGAATAGAAAATATAATTTAAGCGGTGGGGTATAGGATGATGAGTGGGAAGGGTGTTGAATGGGGGATTAAACAAACCATTGTAGGGTGTAAAGTTGAATGAGTGTTGAATGGATTAGTTGGAAGAGAGAGAAGATGATGTGGAGTGATAAAGTGGGTGTTGAATGAAATTTTTTGTTTAAACCATTGTATTAGAAAAGTGTGACTTAAAATCCATGAGAAATAAGTAAATTGTTCTAAATATTTATTACAATATTAGCGTAAACTCAAGTTAAATTCATGAGAAATAAGTAAATTGTTCTAAATTTTGTAATATAAATCCATCAAATACATGTCATTATTTTAAAATTTATGTGATCAGTAAAATTATTAAGTAGTCACAAACAATAATTATTTTTATGAAATATGTTAGCTTAAATAAAATTTGTAATCCATGTTAACACATAGTATGATATTAAAATAAAAACACACATTTTACTTAATATTCATGTGAATTACATTTTTTTTTGGTTGGTCAAAGACTAAGAAAATCATTAAACATGAGCTTTAAAGAAATATTAAAAATTGAATAAGTCATAGGGGGTGAAAGTACATATTTTGAAACTATATTTAACTAGTTAAATGGAAGAAGGTTTAAATTGCAACAAAAATTTATGTACGAGGTTTTTTATGCAATTTATTTATGTTTGATGTTTAAATTGCAACAACAAAACTTTTACAAGGTTTTGTATGCAATTATCTCATTTAACAAAATTTAAACATTTTTGATGATCTTTCTTACGAAGGGCCCATACTTGGTTGACAATTTCAATAGTCAAAAGTTTGAAAATGCATAGGAATTAGATTCAAATGTTTGACACTTTACAACATCAAAATGAACGGGCAACTTTTGTTATGCCTCCTTAGTCTTATTTCTTCGTCTATATACCCTTTTCTTGAATTCTACAGTATTTGTTGACTGCCAAAAATTACAATATCCAATCTTCTTATGACAGCTAAACCCCCATTTAATGGTCAGAAAAGTGTTATTTATTTATTTATTTATTTATTAAGAATACAATATTTCAATGTGTTTTAATCAATTCCCTTATCATTAGACTCACTCACCCGTTAAAGAAATTTAGTTTAAGCGATATTTGATTTTTTTTTTCTATATATGAAAATCTATATTACAATAGAAAGCAAGAATAACCGCTTTACAAAGAGCGGTCAAGATTTAATCTGTTTGATCCAACGGCTTAAAACTAATCCATAATTAAGTTTAACCCTAACTGCCTAGGAAAAAAACTGCATATGAAAAACTTCTTATCCCCACCCCAACTCTTCCCATACCACTCTCAGCAATTGCAAATAAGCCGTTTAACTGCATATGAAAAACATTTTTTCTCCTTCCTCCTGTATATGTATATATATATCCCGTTTTCATATTGTAACTGTTTTTAGAATATCATGGTTGTTATATGTAATTGTTTTTAGACTGTCATGATTGTCATACTGTCACCGTGCCATTGGCACGGGCACGAATACTAGTAATGGTACATATAACAATGTCCCGTTAACATCATATGAGTACAAAAAGGGTATTCTTTCAGACTATTGTTGTTTCTAAATTTTCTTTTGGAGTCACTTTCTTATTATTATTAAAAAAGAGAAAAAAAAACTCATGAGACTGTCTCACGCTGTGAGCCGGATACTTTATGGACCGTCCCGCCCCACTCAGATCCACGCCCACACAGCTTGACGCGTGTCTCTCAGCTTGCGCCACGTGTTTTTCATAAAACTACCTCCAATAGTTTAAAATGAAAATATCTTGAAATTTGGAAGCCGAATAAAGATTTGAAAACACTGTTGTGTTTGTCTCAGTGAGGCGAATCAAACTAGATAGATCATGATATGGTTTTCAATTATTTTTTTGTTAAATCACATTTTGTAAACATCAAAAAAACTGAGCTGTTCGTCGCCTGAAATGTAACAATGTTAGTGAAAAATGTAACATCGTAATCTTGAAAAAGTAACCATTTTATTATAAAATGCAACAGTAGTTTTGCATGAAAATTTAAATAGTTTGATTGTATTTATAATACAGAAAGTAATAATTGGAATGTAACAAACTATATATGATTATAATTTGTTATACAAATGAATTTAACAGTTTTTATAGAGTAAATGTTACCTTTTTTAAATTTGAAATAAAAGAGTAAGAATTCATGTATACAATCGGTTGCATTTCAATTATTACTTTCTCTTAAAAAAACAATCAAACTATTTCATTTTTTATATTTTTTTGCAAAACTATTATGATACATTACATAATTCCAATTGTTATGTTCAACCTTTGTAATTGATAAATCATTAAATGTTTTACCAATAAAAATTTCCACAAATGAATATAACAATTTTTATAATAAAATGTAACACTAATTTTTTTGCACTAAATCTTATGTTATCTTCATAATAAAAACTGTTACAATTGAGAAAAAAATGTTACATTCTGAAAGAAAGAAGCAGCTAGGACTGTTTCTGGGCAGAACCACTTGTGAGTACAGTGGATCTCACAAGTGCACCACAAATGTCGAGACAACTGTCAAGTCAACTGTCGACGAACAGAGATTAAATGCAGCGGAAATTAAAACTCAGAATTTAAACACTTCAGCAATAATTACTTGCTGGAAAACTTTCATTAATAAAGATCTTGCAGAATACAAGATTATGAAAGAAACAAAAACAACGAAAAGATCAAAAGCTATTCTAGACTCCTAGAATCAATCAAACACTAAAACAATCTTGAAGTCTTAATGACTAAGAACTTCAAGATACAAAAGAACTTTCTCTCAACCAAAAACTTCACTCAGAGAAGATGAAAAAATCTGTGTTCTATGACTGAATAAGATCCGCTTCTTATAGACACTGGGTTGAGAAGTTTTCTTGGAGAGGAGATCTTTTTAGATGTCAATCTTTAATGTCATCCAATCATTCCATAAGAAGAGAGTCCATCATTACCTAAAATACAAAACACTAACTATCAAAGATAAACATTAGTAGGTTAGTCAAATAAATCATAAGAATAATAAATAACCCAAATTAAACTATTCCTAAGTAATTACAACTAATTCCTAAAATAACACTAAACTAATTATATACAATAATTATTATCAGAATCACAAAGATACAGAAAAATAAGTAAATGAGTATTTCATACTCTTTCACATTCATTTATTATAAAATGTAACATTAGTTTTGCATCAATCTTATATTATCCTTAATCTAGTTTCTGCAAAATTATGGTTATATTTCTTAATAAACACTGTTAGATTTCAGGAAAAAATGTTTTATTCTTTTATTGAGAGCGTTACATTTGTTGACGAGGACAAAATGACGGGAAAAAAAGATGGCGTGCATAAGAAATTAAATTAAATAAATAAAAAACGAGCATGTCAGCAAATAGGCGGAAGGATGGGTCAGTCGTAGGCAAACCGTCTCACGGTGTGAGACCGCTCCAGCTCCAGACCAACCCTAAAATAATGGAATTTATATTCGTACTTGGGGGTTATGATACTTTACTCTTTGATTTTTTTATTTCATCCATCTAAGACATCCACCTAACAAAAAGATAAAGAGGAGCTAAATTTTTAATTAGTACTTTGTACATGTTTTTTATTTGTATAAATTTATTGATTAGTTGCACATTTTGTACATCGCACTCTATTGATTGCAACTACTCACTCCGTCTCACTATGTTTGGTCACTTTTAATTTTTGATGGTCAACATTTGTGAACTTTGATTAAACATTATTGTCAATCCAATTATCCTAATCAATTTCTAAAAATTGTTTTTGATAAATCATTCATATATCTATCAATAATAATTTTTAGAATTTCTATAGAATAATTCATTTAATATTAATATTTAGTCAAAGTTCACTTGTGTTGACCATCAAAAATCAAAAATAGCCAAACACAGTGAAACTGAGTGAGGGAGTATAAATTTTGACCCACTAAACTAAAATGATAATCTAGTACACTAGTGGATAAGATCTCATAGCAAATATATTTAAATGACAACCATTAAAATATACATTAATGGGGTTGAAATATATATTGAAAACTAAGATGAATAGCCAAATTTGCAATTTCTACATATTACTTTCGTCTCTCTCCATTTCAAATTAAAAGTTTTATTTTCGTTTTAGGTATGTCGTAAGAGTTTTTTTTTTTTTTCTCTCAAATGTCAGGAGATGAATAGTAAATACTTTATCCTTTTAGAATGGGGCTTGGACTCTAGGGCCCCTAAGCCCAGATTCAAACCCAAATAAGAAAAATTCAGATGAAAAATTCCTCATACACCCCTCACTAGCAAAAAGATGCAATAAGACTAAAATGCCCTCATATCTCCTCCCACCCCTCACTAGCAAAAAGATGCAAGAAGACTAAAATGCCCTCACATCTCATCCCATCCTTACTTTTTTGGTCAAATCCTAGTCAGTTCTTATAACTTACACATAATAATATATAAGAGTCAAAAAAATTAATTTTTTCATTTTTTTAGAAAAAAAAAATTATTGTTTTGGTCAAACTCGGTCAAACTCTTATAACTAACACATAATTAACATATAAGAGTAAAAAAAAATTACTTTTTTTATTTTTTTAGAAAAAAAATATTAATAATATTTGGTCAAACATGGTCAAACTGCAGTCAAACTCTTATAACTAACACATAAGAGTCAAAAATTTCAGTTTTTCCATTTTTAAAAAAAATAATAATAAACGTTTTGGTCAAACTTGGTCAAACAGCAGTCAAACTCTTATAACTAACACATAATTATCATATAAGAGTTACAAATTATTTTTTTCATTTTTTACAAAAAAATTATAAATTTTTTAGTCAAACTTGGTCAAACAATAGTCAAACTCTTATAACTAACACATAAGAGTGAAAAAAAAATCACTTTTTCCATTTTTACCAAAAAATAATAATTTTTTTGGTCAAAGTTGGTCAAACTGCAGTCAAACTCTTATTACTTACACATAATTATCATATAAGAGTTAAAAAAAATACTTTTTTAAAAACTATATATTTTTTTGGGTCAAATTTGGTCAAACTCGGTCAAACAGCAGTCAAACTCTTATAACTGACACATAATTAACATATAAGAGTAAAAAAAAATTGTTTTTTTCATTTTTTAAGAAAAAAATATTAATAATATTTGGTCAAACTTGGTCAAACAGTAGTCAAACTCTTATAACTAACACATAAGAGTCAAAAATTTCACTTTTTCCATTTTTTTTACAAAACTAATAATAAATGTTTTGGTCAAACTTGGTCAAACAGCAGTCAAACTCTTATAACTAAGACATAATTATCATATAAGAGTTACAAAAATTAATTTTTTTCATTTTTTACAAAAAAATAATAATTTTTTTAATCAAATTTGGTCAATCTTGGTCAAACGACAGTCAAATTCTTATAACTAACACATAAGAGTAAAAAAAAAAAAACACTTTTTCCATTTTTTACAAAAAAAAAAAAACAATTTTTTTGGTCAAACTTAGTCAAACAGCAGTCAAACTCTTATAACTGACTCTTATAAGAGTCAAAAAGTCTTATAAACATTAATAAGACTTTTTGCTCGAACAAAACTGAAAAGTCTCATGAACATGGTCTGAACCTGGTCATAAGACTAAAGTCTTATTAAACCCATTTTGATACAAATGAACATGTTTTAATAAGATTGAAAAGTCTTATGAACAGTTTCAATAATACTTTTAGTCTTATGAACACAAGTTTCAAATGAACATGTTTTAATGATACTGAAAATAGCTCTTATAATACATATTATTAGTCATAAGAGCAAAGTCTTATAAATAGATTCAATAAAACTTTAATCTTATGAACAGTTTAAAATAAGACTTTAGTGTAGAGTCTTATAAACAATTTTTTTTGGTCAAACAGCTGTCAATCTCTTATAACTGACTCTTATAAGAGTCAAAAAGTCTTATAAACATTAATAAGACTTTTTGCTCGAACAAAACTGAAAAGTCTCATGAACATGGTCTTATAAACCTATTTTGATACAAATGAACATGTTTTAATGAGATTGAAAAGTCTTATGAACAGCTTCAATAAGACTTTTAGTCTTATGAACACAGATTCAAATGAACATGTTTTAATAAGACTGAAAATAGCTTTTATAATACACATTATTATTTATAAGAGCAAAGTCTTATGAACAGGTTCAATAAGACTTTAGTCTTGTGATCCATGTTCATGACAATTTTCAGTCTTGTTCGAGCAAAAAGTCTTATATAATATGTATTATAATACAGAACGAGACAACTGGGCCCTAATCAAAATTATTATAGGTGCTCAATGTTGGAGTTTATGCCATAATATAGTTTCCCTACCAAATTATGTTTTCAAACTTTAACCTTTTTAAGCAGCCCTTACCCACCAAACTCCCCAACATTTCTGCTCAAAGTTGAAAGCCATGTCTAGCAGAAGAGCGAGAGCTTCAAGCAACAAAGGTGACGATCTCATTGACCTCGTTTTGAAATTGCAATCACTGCAGAATCGGAGGAAGGTGTAAGTCGCCGGATCTAGAGAGATCAAAGAAATTGATGGCGTCGGAGAAGCAGAGTTGATGGATTTTTGAACCGGAGACGCCGAGTTGATGGATTTTTGAACCGGAGATCAAAGAAATAGAGAGAGGCGTGACATATCTGGTCCGGATCTGACGGCGCCGGCGATGATGGTGAAGCAGAGTTGCAGCAAGATCGGCATCATCGGAGATCGAGGACGGTGAGTTCTTCGCCGGCGTATAAACATCAGAGCAGCAACTACAATTGCGTGATGACGGATCTAATCATTCCAGCCATATCTGGGCGAATCGGAACAATAAAGTCGCCGGAGTGAACTCGCCGCCGTCGCCTTCGCCGTCAGAGCTGATGGATTTTTGAACCGGGGACGGAGAAGGAGGTCGGACGTGGTGGTGGACCGGAGAAGATGAGAGCATCGGCTTCAGAAAAGTGAGTGTGTGCGTGTTTTTCGAGAGAGAGAAAGTGAGGTGTGTGTTTTAGAGAGAGAGCTTGTGTGTGAGATCTGGTGCCATAGTGACGGGAGGGAGGAGAGGGGAGGGTTTTGTTGGAGTTAGGGGTAGTTTGGGTAATGTAGGTGTTATGTTTGACCAGTCAAAGGAAGCTAAATGAATCTAGGGGTGTGGGTGGAATTTTGATCTCGGGTGAAGCCCTTATCTGGCATTTGATCTGGGCTAGGGTTTATGGGTAATAAAATCTCGGCCCAGGGGCTCTAGGGGAAAAATTCCCTTTTAGAATGCTTGTATAATTACAAAAAATAAAAATAAAAAATTATTAGCTTACTTTTTACTCGGTTGCATTATGAATAGTGTTGTGGACCATCACAACTCACTTGCAATGCTTATTCATTTTCCACTTTTTCATTGATATGTGTGAATAAGAAAAATATAACTTTTACTTTGAAAGGAAGAGAGAAATTTTTATTAGACAATAAAATTGAAGGATCATTGTTTCTTATGAAACTCAAATTTATGAGCACGATGAAATGATTCTTTTTTTTTAGTAGACAAAATATTGATGAATTAATTAGTGATTGCAACAACATAATTAATCATTATTTTAAAAGTTTTGCTTAATATTATAGACAAGCTAATTAAATACATACAGTTACCGTAGAATATTGAAATCTAGCCTTTGAGCATACTCCTTCCGTCTCACTTTAAAGTTTTTTCTTTCCTTCTTCTTAGTATATCCTAACTTAAAAAGTTGTTAGTTGCTTTGTTCCTTAAATGGCAAAATATGAACAAAAAACAATCCTGAATTACAAAAAAAACCATCACTTCCATATCTACTTTTCACCCACTTGCTTTACTTTGTAAATTGACAAATATATCCTTCACACATTACTATAACTACTACAGTTGACCAAAATTTGTCCCGGTTATAAGCATGCAAAGTCAAACTAAGAACATTAAACCAAGAACATCAAACCGGGACGGAGGGAGTAGCTATTTTGGGGATTTGGATAGAATTTCTTAATCACAATCACAACTAGGGTTCATAAAATTATTGTAAATCATGAAATGGTTCAATAGCATTTGATCATAGACAAGCTAATTCAGTTCTCTCTTAAATTTGACAACAATCTTTGTGGTTGTCAATAGGTTTTTCTTCTTCTGTTAACCTGTCGGAAATTTTGACAAAAATTTTGGCCTCCAAAAAACCAACTACAGACAAAGCAACCGAGCCTTTCTAGAGTAGCAATGTTTGAAGATTCACAATAACACGACACGATAATCGAAGGATCTCCTGCTCAAGTTCAAATATCTAGTTTCCTGAAAGCCACTCCAATTATGAAGGTCCATTGATATATCCAAATTTCCTGGCATTATTCAATCATTAGTAAGTTGAGAGGACAAAACTTCGGGTCAGGATAGCAAAAATGCATAATAACGGTATTAATACCTTGTCAACGCTTCCGTTCTGGCCGCCACTTATAAACTGGCGTAGAAGTTGGGCATACAATATCATCTTCACCAAGTTTACGCTTTTTGCCCTTTTTCTGTTCCAGCAAGTCCAGTAATTAACCAAACCAGATTCAACTTATACTGGAAGAAGGCTTGATTTCTTTCTTAAAATGATCGTACCTGTAATTCTTTTTGCATTGTCATATCCATGTAGACTTTCTCTAACTCCTTAACTCTGCTTTTTCTCGCCTCTAGTTCTTTGTATGATGCAGCTGTTTTTCTAAACATCAACCACGTAAACCGAATTCACAAAGAGGTGGTCTCCCATGAGAACAAGGGGATCCATCTCATGTATGAGACGGGTCGCCCCCATGACCCATGGGTATGACCCGCCACGTGGCAGCCTTCCAGAGGTCTTTTTTTTTTTGAGCTTTTATATTATTTTTTCGGCTTTTCAGCCGTTGACCAAAAGTAATAGTTACCATAACTTAATGTAATGACTGAATACTATAAAGTAATATTGTTCATAAGTAAACGTAACACTGTTTTACAAAAACAAAAGCTCATTTTACCCATTTTTTCAAATGTAATACTAACTATAATTACATGTAACCAAACAATATCTAAATGTAATTATCATTTATACTGAAATGTAATAATGCTTTTGCAAAAATGTAAAATATTGTGTATTTTGATTTAATTTTTTGAAAGAAAGTAACATTTGAAAAGTAACAAACTCATATATATGAATGTAATTGTTTGTACAAGTAAATGTAACACTTTAATAAAAGAAATTATAACATATTTCTATAGATAGTGTAATACTTTTACATGTAACACTAATCAGTGTTTTTAGCTCTAAAAATGTAAATGGTTGAATTATTACTTTTTCTATACATATGTGTTACAATTATGTATAAACATTATTACATATAAGTAACACGTTCGTTACATTTTAGTTGTAATAAGTATTACTTTTGACAAACGAAGAAAACATAAAAAAAAACACTGTTACTTTTCTATATATATGTATGACTTTTATGTATACAAACTGTTACTTTATATATATACAGTCATTACATTATGTTATAGTAACTACTACCTCCGTCCCAACTCAATGTGCATCTTTACTGTTTGGCACAATATTTAAGGAGAGAGTATTTATATTGAAATAGTAGTGTTAGTTGAATAAATTGTGTGGTGGAAAATGAAGAGAGAGAATGAGTGGGGTATATAGTAGTGTTAGTTGAATAAATTGTGTGGTGGAAAATGAAGAGAGAGAATGAGTGGGGTTAAATAGTGGGGTTAGTTGAATATAAAAATAATAAAAGACTTTCCTTTTTTGGATTGTGCACATATCAACGACACCCACTTAAAAGGCAAGTGTGCACATTGAGCTGGGACGGAGGTAGTATTACTTTTGACAAACCAAAAAAAAAAAAACCAAAATAAATAAATAAATAAATAAATAAATAAATTGGGGCCTATGAGAGGCTACCACGTGGCAGGTTCGACCCCTGGGTCCTGGAGCCGGTTCGTGGGTCGGGCGGGTGGGTCAAAAACCGACCCGTCTCATGGATGAGACGGGTATAGCAGGTCTCACGGAAGTTTTAGTCTTTCACAAATAAGCAAATGCACATAATAAAGTGGAAACAATGTGAAAAATCAAGAGCAAACAAACAAAACGATTCACTGTACTTAATAAGCTCCAAGTTGCATAGTATTTTACTTTGTTCAATCAACATATGCAAGGGACTTGACCTCTGACCCTTTAACACTGGTATATAGTATTTAACAGATACCTGATGTGGCATTCAAAAGAAGTTTTAAACTAGAATGCCACATCAGCTATCCATTTTTAACGTGGTTTGTGTTGGGTTGTGGAGTCAAATCCACGGAGAAAGGGGTCAAAACAACAAACGGAGGAGTCAGAATAAAGAACGGAGCGAAGGAAGTCGGCCGAAAGGAGGACTTGTTTAGTGAGCATAGTGGAGAGGCGGCTGGTGTTTTGGGCCTAGGCCTAGGGCCCAATTCCCTTGTTCACGCAGAATAGCAATCCTTGGAGAAAAAGTAATTTGTTTCCTTATTACAATTAGAAAAGGAGTTATGCTATTCCGTCCTACTGCACTGCAGTCAATTGGTTTTGCTTTAGGTTTTGGAGTTGGAACCCTATATAAACAATGTGACAGCCATCATATTATGTGTTTGGAGAGAAAACTAGGATATACAAAAGAGAGGTACAAAGAGAGTTAGGGAGAGGGGCCGAGTGCCTGCCAGGAGGGGCGATCCTACAACCCGGCCATGACCAAGTTATGTGTCCTTGTACAGGAGAGAAAATATGTGAGATAAGTTGTTCATAGAGTGTAGCTATGTTTAGATCTTAGTGATTGCATATGCAAAGTTATAAGTTATAACCACCATCATATATTGATTATAGAGTATATCCTGGCTTGGCAATGCCCCCAGACATAGTCATGTGTTGACGAACTGGGTTAACAAATGTTTATGTTATTTCTTTCATATAATCTGCGTGTGATTGATTATTCCCATGTTAGAGCTACTAGTATGGGCTAGGAGGGTGTGAGACCTCCCCCCCCCCAACCCAAAAAAAAAATCCCCAACAGTTTGAGGTGAACGTTAATTTAACTTGAGCAAATTTAAAACTGCTGTAAAATGAACACAAAAAAAAGGGGGGGGGGGGTGTGTTTCATTTCAAGTACAGTGGTCGTTTGTCGTTTATCCCAATATCAATACTGCATCCACAACATTAGAATGTTGTTCTTCTAGAGTACTAAAGAAGTCTGAAAATGACAAATGTTTCGCTTTAGAACCAACATTCTACACTCATTCGTAAACGAAATGAAGTCGTATGTTCCTCTTCAGTGCAGAAAAGGGTTTTCTATGTTAAATCTATAAAAATTTCATAGATTTTCCAAAATTAACCTCTTGCTTCAAAAACATGATCAAATCTCGTGTGTAATTTAAAAGTACAAAGGGCACAAGTTGCAGGATAGATATTAAAGTCAAAACACGTTATTCAAAAATGACTTCAAAATGGGTATTATGATGGGATCGCAAAGTTGGTAATTATGTGCAAAGAGCGAATTACATGATTCAGTGGCGTACACTGAGTACCAAGTTCGCACCATAATATCAATCAACAGACATCTTATAAGAAATTGAGTAAATTATCCTTAGTCTTGGTACCTTTTAATAGTACCAGGCAAGACTTTCGGAGCGGGTACCTCTCCTGCCATGGAAGTTTCTAATCGTAGCATTTCAGCATCCTCCCTGGAAAAAGAATATGATAAACAAATTCAAGAGGAGTATTGCATTACGGAAGAATAAGAAAGATGGATTTGTAAATAGAAATTATAGTGATTTCTAACCATAGTGCTTTCAAAGAAACTTATCTATATCAGGTATAAGCCCAATAATACTTCCAAGTGAAAGCTAGTCCTAAGCAAGCTTTCATTTTCCAACAAAATTGAAATTTTACACTACTCGTGTGCATTTCTAACTCTCGACAATGCTTTATTATATACTACATCCTAAAATGAATGTCTTCAAATTTGATCTTGATCAAGAGTAAATTTGAAATTCTCTGGACATTCATTTTGGGACGAAGGGAGTAGTGTTTTACTTGAACACATGCATTCTAGTAGGCTTTTGAAGGCCTAAGAAACAGTGCCTTAAATCTGGATACCGTTACCAAACTTTGGCTTGTCTGATAAAAACAAACTCTGTAATACACATCAACGGACAGACGTAAGGAAAAATAAATTAAACGACAAACCATCACCGTGAAAGATATTTCTAACACAATACACCAAACATGGTAAAACTGGAAGTTCATAGGTGATCTAAGCCAAAGCATTGTTCTTGTGCTGCCCAAGTTCTTTTCAAACTCATCTTCTTGTTGTTTCCACAAGAACACTTCAACTTTACACTAGAATAAAATCTCAGGAGAGAAAAAATAATCTACAACCTTCAGAACTTATCTAGTGCTTTAATTAAGAAAACAGAGTTGTCAAGTAGCTCAGACCTGTCTTCAGCATAGTAAACATGTCTGCTTGATGGCTGATTACCAAGTGAGTGCAGCGTTGCAGTTAGTTTTTCAATTTTCTGCATTAAATAAAGATGGGTTTCAAAGGGAATTTCTATTCGCACAAACAAAATTCTATTTACACAATGATCTTACTTTTTCTGTACTCATTCAATGTAAAAGGCAAACTTTTTGGTCTTTTCGAGAGCCCATTTACCCCACTTTTAATATTTTCAATGTCAACAGCAGTTATTACTAGAACTTGAAACTAAGTAATTTGACTACTCCTATTCCTAGTTTGACTACTCCATCTTCCTATACTAAAAGTAACAATTTACCATGTCAAATTGACTTTTAGATTTAAATGAGTATTTTAAGGTTTCAAAATACGGTTGAAATTAAACAGTACCCCTGTTCTTCCAAACCTCTTAGTATATAATGCTCATATTTTCTTTTCTTCAGTTTTTTCAAGTAAATCATTTTACCTTTAAAAACTAAACTATTACTTTTATATATTGAATCTGCAAAGGAGGATAACTATATTTTAAGATGGAAAGATGGAGAGAAGAATCAGAGGCAAGTAATCAAGTTTATGCTAACTTAATATTTTATTTTAGTTTTTGAAACTAACTTAATATTATTTATTGAAATATCTTAATTTTGATTTTGCTCTTATGTGTTTCATATGTGTTGATTATTTAGGAAGATGACACTCAAAGTGATATAGATGATAACGAAGAATGGATTTGCCTACAACACATGCGGATTTGAGACCAACAAGGTACACAAAAAAATTATGTCACTTAATATATTGAATAACTGAGTTAAATATATGTTTTTGGTAACTGTCTTTTAACATGTTTTTTTATCAGTGAACTTGCATTATAAAAAATGTTTTAAAAAAATTATTTTTTTTCATTAAAAATATATGTTAGTTTGATAATTATGAATACCTTTTTCTCAATACCATAGCCACTGGCCTTCATGTAATTTTTCTCTAGAGCATACACCAAATGATAACAACAAAAACTCGTCAAACATTACATGATTATGTTATCAACTTAAATATTTAAATGAATATATATTAGACCAAACAAAGTTTTCATTTAAAATAATAAAAAAAATCATAAGTATAAATTACTTCAAGAAAGGGATAAGATCCGATTTTTTTTTAGCAAAACGATAACCAAAAAAAATATAGATAAAAATAAAAATAAAACAAAAAAAGAGCCTATGAAAGGGCGTCACGTGGCGGGTTATGCCCCATGGGTCTTGGAGCTTGTCCATGGACCGGGTCATGGGCAAGGATCCGACCCGTCTCACCCATGAGACGGATCCCCTTGTTCTCACATGAGTCTTTGTCAATACACACATAGATGAGGGAGAGTACCCCTGGATGAGGGGAAGCAGAATAAAATACGAAGCCTGTTAGGGAAGAAGCGGAATGGGGGAGGGGGTGGCTGCCTAAAGAAAATACAATTAGGGTTGTTATTTGCAAATAGTAACTAAAATAAAGGCCTTTTTGAAAAGAAAAAAAACAACTAAACAAAGGGGTAACACGTTATTTTACGGTAGGGTACGGGATACGCGATTGTTTTTTTATTACGCATAATACGGGAGATGAAAGGATTTTTTTTTCTTAAATATAATATATAGTCTAATAATTTAATACATTTTTAGGTGTTCGATTCTCGACAAAATTTGATTGATTGGTTGCAAAGTGTTGGATATTCTCTTGGATATGTTATTGTCATTAAAAGATCGGTAACTAGCTCGTCTGGAAATATTTCTATAGTTCAGCTTCAATGCGATCGTGGTGGGATATATAAAAGTAAGAAAATATCCACAAGAAATACTGGGACAAAGAGAATTGGTTGTCCGTTTGAATTGGAAGGAAAATGTGTGCGATCGGATGGCTGCTGGAGGTTAGATGTAATTTGTGGAGTACATAATCATGACCCTGCATCACATATGGAAGGTCATCCATATCCAAGGCGGTTGTCTGAAAGAGAAGCTCAAATGGTGGAAGATTTATCAAAAAAGAACGTGAAACCACGGGCTATCTTGTCAGCACTGAAGCAAGAAAACATGAACAACGTGTCAACTGTTAAAACAATATACAATGCACGTCATAAGTTTCGAGCAACAGAAAAAGGTGGTAAAACACAAATGCAAGTTGTTATGTCATTTTTACAACAAAATGGCTATATTTTTTATAGTCGTGAAAATGATACAACCAATGAGTTAGAAGATTTATTCTTTGCCCATCCAAAATCATTGGACATATGGCGTGCATTTCCTCATGTGTTGTTGATGGATGCGACATACAAAACCAACAAGTACAAGCTGCCTCTCCTTGAAATTGTTGGCGCAACTTCCACTAATATGACATTTTGCATTGCCTTTGTCTTTATGCATAATGAAACAGAATCCAATTATACTTGGGCACTAAATTGTCTTGAATCGACAATGGATGGATGCACCGTTCCACGCGTTATCGTCACTGATAGAGAGTTAGCTTTGATGAACGCATGCAATAACGTATTTCCGGAAGCCAAAAAGCTACTCTGTAGGTGGTACATCTATAGAAGTATTCTAAAGAAGTGCAGGCCATCAATAAAATCAATCCCGGACTGGAATTCGTTCTACAAAGATTGGACAAGGCTGGTCGAATCTGAAACTGATGAAGCATACATTTCAAATTTTGCACAACTCGAAGCAACATTGCATGACTTTCCAGGTACTCTAAAAATTCATATTTAATTTAGTATGACATAATTATAACTTATATCATAAAACTAAAATAATTTTGTTTGACTTTTCAGGTGTTCTTGCTTATCTGAATGCAACTTGGCTCACACCTTATAAGGAAATGTTTGTATCCGCTTATACCGATAAATTTCTAAACTTCGGAAACCACACGACAAATCGAGTTGAGAGTCAGCATGCGAAGTTAAAACGTTACTTGGAGTCCTCACAATCAAATTTGGAAACATCATTGTCTTATATTCACCAAGTTATTCAATCGCAAGTCACGGCAATCAAAGCAAGTCTTGAACAAAGCAAAATTGTCATTCGACATCGGTTCAACACATCACACTTCCAAGAATTGCGTGGTTTTATCTCTATTCATGCACTTGAAATAATCTTCTACGAATTTGAGCGGTCTAAAGGTGTTGGGTTTTATTCAGAAAATTGTGGATGTTATTTGCGTAGAAGTCATGGGCTGCCATGTGCACATGAGCAGGTAATATATTCCAACGAAGGTCGTCCCATCCCACTTGATTCAATCGATAAGTTTGGAGGAAGCTTGACTTATCACCGTGCATATCTTTAGAAGATGATGATTTTGGTTGCGAACATGAGCTAAAAATGTTTAATGCACAGTTTAAAAAACAGCCGAGGTCTGGTAAGTTCAGCTTTCTTAGGAAGTTGAGGGAGATAATCGCACCATCGACAACTTCGGTTCGTGAGCCACCTTTTCAAGCTACAACACGAGGGCGTCCCTCCTTAAAGGATAAAATTTTCAGAAAAAATAGTGTTGACCCTCCTATGGCTGATCAAAACCGGGTAGGCATAGTTGCTCCTCTGCAAGATTTGTTGAGGTTAACGATTCTCAGTTTCCGGAGCCGATAAGACACAGTTACTCCATGGATAAAAAATACACCCGCCATCCCTATTTTAATCAATTTTCGGTATATTTCATCCTTACATAAGGGAGGTATGTGATGTAAGAGATGATGGGAATTGCGGGTTTCGAGCAATAGCTTGTTGTCTTGGTCTTCCCGAAGATGCATGGCCCATTATTCGACATAATTTGATAGAAGAGTTGGACATGTACAAATTAGAATATGTCGAGATGTTTGGCGTTGGAGGATGGTTTAATGTCTATAACTCCTTGAATTTTTTTGAGACTGATAGATGTGCACCTCCAGAGTTTTGGATGAGTATGCCTGAAATGGGTATCTTGATTGCTTCAAAGTACAATGTGATATTGGATGTTCTAAGCATTGCAGGAAGCATGACGCACTTACCGCTCCGATCTAGTCCGCCACCGTGGTATCAACATGTTGCTTTTGCAATTGGACACGTTAATAATAATCATTACGTCCAAGTAAAAATGACAGGAGGGTACCCGATGCCTACTCTCATGCTACAGTGGGTTCATTTTCGACATGATTGCGCAACTGCATGGGCTACTCCATATTTAAATCGGTTTAACAATTATCAGAGACATGTACAACTTGATCGTACTAAAGAATATGTTAACTTGGATTGATTGAAGATATGAAATAAAGTAGCTTTTTTTTTTCAATGTTTTACTTAGATAAACTTTTTAATTTCTTTAAATGCTTTACTTAGATAAACTTTTTAATTTCTTTAATGTTTTACTTAGATAAACTTGTTAATTTCTTAAAATGCTTTACTTAGATAAACTTTTTAATTTCTTTAATGTTTTACTTAGATAAACTTTTTAATTTCTTTAATTTTTGTACAGTAAATCAATTAATATTTATAATACAAGTTGCATAACATATTGAAATCAACCAAATATAAAATTATAAATTAAAATAAATTATAATTATAATATAAAAATAATTATATAAGTGAACCACCACTATTTTTATTTATTATTTAGTCTAGTATAAAGAGGCTAGTAGTATACTCTTACAGAAATATAATCATTACAGTTTAGGTGAGTAGGATGAAAATAGTAGCCAACCAACGAAAACCAATAACGCCTCGGTCAACTAATTCACTTTTCATAATGGCTTAAAAGTTGTTTAGCACTTTAAGGTTCTTTTCACAATTAAAAAAAAATAAAAAATGTGTGAATAGTAGTACCCGTTTCAAAACAGGTACCAAAAGCCACAATCTTATAAAACTTGATACCAAGAAGTTTGAAGTAAAAGGCTGAGACCTTTTTCTCAGTTTGAAGTTTCTGCAAGATATATCCCAAGTCTTGGGTCTTCATTAACATAAGTTCTTCTTGAGTGTATTTGTTTGCTTCACTTCTGTAACAATACTTAACAAAGTCAAGCTTGATTGGTTACGTAGTAAGAAGGTGGGGTGGGGCGGGGGGAACATGCAAAAATTATGTAGTAAATTACTCTGGTCTATGTACTCCATTGACCGATTTCGTTTTAGCCATCTTGAAGTAGAATTCATCAGGGTTCCTGAATGCTGCCTTTTCCTTAGAGTTTCTGATTACGAAAATTCACAAGAATAAGAACACGAACTCAAGTAAAATTATAAATTAACAGCATGAAAAATGCCAAATTAATATGATAAAAGTTTTACCCGCAAAGCTTGCTCCTTTTGGTGGAATGCCTTTGCACGATCGATATAGTCCTTGTGTTTCTCAAGAATCCCAAATTTCTTCCGTGCTTCACTGAATTTGATCATTCAAATAATGAATAATAAATTAACAAAGTTGAATACACGACTGAAAAGCAGATGTATAAGAGTGTATCCAGACTCACGGTTGAGATCGTTCCTTGTGAGCCCTTCTATAAACGGCATTTCTCAGGGAAGACATTTTTGCAAGAATTTAAGAAAATCAATAGCTGTCAATGAAGAGCTCTACAGACGAACACAAAGAAAAGCTCAAAATCCAAACAGTTTGATATCGTTATCTTTATATATATATATAAGCGAAGAAGTTATTTATAGTAAGTTGGCGCCAAAACTTACTTTCCTGAGATAGTAGTGTGATTAAAAATTAAAAATAAACTGTTATGTTGTATTATTATTTATTCATTACAGATGAAATACATCAATTATGCAGCTGAAAAGTAGCTACAAGTACATTCTAAAAAGTTGTTTATTTGCAGTACATTTGAAATTTAATTTTTGAATTTTTACAAGGGGCATTTACTAGTCCCTCAACATAACCTTATTTACATCTTAAGACAAGGAATATTTTGACTAACCATATAGTCCGTTGCTTACATATTCTTCAACATTTTACTAACTACACCCTCTCAACATTTTACTTTCACCCCAACTACTATCACCTTATAGGCTACCCCTCACCACCTTCTCCGGTCAACAACTCTGGTGACCACCAACTCCGGTGACCAACCACTCTGGCGAACAAATCCGGAGACTACCAACTCCGGCGACCAAACAACTGAGAACTTATCAGTAAGTTCTCAGTTGTCAACTAAATTACTAAGAACATGAACAACTCTGATGACCAAATAATTGAGAACTTTCAGCAAGTTCTCAGTTGTCAACTAAACTACTAAGAACACAATCAACTCCGGTGACCACCAACTTCGGCGAACATTCCGGCGACAAAACAGTTGAGAACTTATCAGTCAGTTCTCAGTTGTCAGTTAAACTACTAAGAACATGATCAACTCCGACGATCAAACAATTGAGAACTTATCAGTAAGTTCTCAGTTGTCAACTAAACTACTAAGAACACGAACAACACCGGCGACCAAACAACTAAGAACCTATCAGTAAGTTATCAGTTGTCATCTAAACTGCTAAAAACACAATCAACTCCGGAAACCACCAATTTCTGCGACCAAACAACTGAGAACTTATCAGTAAGTTTTCAGCTGTCAGCTAAACTACTAAGAACAAAGATCAACTTCAGCGACCAAACAACTGATAACATATTAATAAGTTCTCAGTTATCAACTAAACTTCTAAGAACATGATCAACTCCCGGCGAACAAACAACTGAGAATTTATCAGTAAGTTCTCAGTTGTCAACTAAACTACAAAGGATTAACTCCGTCGACCAAACAACTGAGAACTTATTAAAGTTCTCAGTTGTCAACTAAACTATTAAGAACATGATCAACTGAGAATTTCACAAGAACAAACTTCACATTGTTCATAGTTGTTGAGAATTTCAGAAACAACTAAGAAATTTACAGTTGTTCTAATAAACAATTGATAGGTCCCCAACCAACTCTGTCTAGGGGTGTCAGTGGTTCGGTCCAAACCGCGGTTTGGGACCAAACCGAACTAAACCATACGGTTTGGTTGGGTTTTTAAGCATAAGTAGTTCGGTTCGGTCTCAAAAATTGGTAAACCGCGTGGTTCGGTTTGGTTTGTGGTCTGACCCCTCCAGACCAAACCAAACGTCAGACCGAACCGCCAGACCGAACCACCAGACCAAACCGCCAGACCACATATATTAGTATGTTTAAGTAACATTCACTTTCAAATTATTAATATAATTTACATTACATTACATCATTCTTAACTCTCGTTTTGCATCTTATTCAATATTCATTTCATCGAATGTTAAATTCATTGACGCACATAGTTAACAAAGTTCTGTAGTGTATTCACTTCGGCTTCTTTATTCGTTTGATATTTTCATTCTTCCGAATTTTCTCATTTAAACAAAGTGTAAACCATAATTTGAATCGTGATATGAACCTCAGTGTGAATGGTGGTTTAAACCACGATCTAAACCATATTCTAGACCACGGTCTGAACCGCAGTCTGGACCACGGTCTGAACCAAACCGAACCAAACCATGGCGATTTGGTTTGGTTCGGTTTGAAAATTTTCGTGGTTCGGTTCGGTTTAGAATTTTCCCAAACCGATGACTAGTGGTTTGGTCTCTAAAACGGCCGAGACCGAACCAAACCGAACCATTTACCCCCCTAACTCTGTCCAGCTACCAACAACCGAGAAGTTCATAGTTATAAATACCGTCCCGACAAGCGCACCGTTAAAATAACAAAATTGCCCACACAAATTTATAAAAAAAGGTAGGGTTTTAGGGTTTGGGAAATTGGGGCTTTTACATATATAATCGGGATTTGTGATTGAGAAAAGAGAGAGGGAGAGAGAGCGAGAGAGAGAAAGCAGCAGTAGACATCACCTGTACTGGCTAGTTGAAGGAAGTCGACGACGAACGAGAGAGAGCAGCTTGCGTGTTTTCTTTAGAGAAGAACTCAAATGAATTAAAATATCTCTGCCTTTAATTTGTTGACATGTAATAATATCTTGTTTCTTCTTGTTATTATGAAATAAGAAAAAGGAACTTACTTCTTTTAGGGGGCAATTATTAGATCCAGTTAATTCAAAATATTAAAGAAATGCAATGGGACCAGATCCTTCTATCAGATTCAGCTCATTATAATAAACGAGTAAACTGCTTTTCTGCCCCTCGTACTATGGCTCCAACATCAATTTGACACTCGTACTACTGAAACAACAAATGTATGATGCGTACTATAGTTTCATAAGCAAAATTAACCAATTTACTATTTAGTTGTTAACTTTTTCTAACACACGTTATTTTTTCTAACGAGCATTAATTTATTTTAACGGATGTTAATAATTTATGTTAACAAAATTAACTTTTGTTATCTCCATCATCTTCCCAACATCCACCCCACCCTTCGCAGCCGCCCACAGCCACCTTCCATCACCACCGCATCACAACCATGACATATCACCACCACCACCTTCGCCTCCATTACCAACCCAACACCAATTTGCAGCCACAACAATCACCATTAACACCATTAACATTGCCCTTCCAAGGTCAAAATTAAAATCCATCGCCATATTGATTCTCAAAATTTCATATTCAAAATCCAAAAAAAAATTAAAAAAAAATAGAAAAGAACAACCCAGATACAAAGTTAATTTTGTGATTTTTTATCACAAAAATTGTGATGATCGATCAGATTGTCGGAGAAGGTGAGGGGGCCGGAATCTGCAGATCAAGACCACTTGCGTTGACCGAAAAGGGAGGGAGAGAGAGGGAGCCGGCGATGACTACACCTGAGAGAGATATGAATCAGAGCCGTCGATAACTTCACCGTAAATGTCTAAGAGAGAGATACGAATCATAGAGATGGACGGAGAAGTCGCGGTGCCGGGATCCAGATCTGTGACAGCGGGGAGAGCTTGGCAGTGGACGGCGCCGACATTTGACGGAGAAGGACTGGCAGGACTTTGGAAGCGCCGGAGGTGATGGATCAGAGGGGGGCTGCCGGAGGTGATGGGTGGGGGTGGGTCGCCGGAGAGATTGGGGAGGGGGTCGCTGCGAGAGATTGGAGGGGGAGAAAACTGAGGGGGAGGGAGGGGAGGGTGGGTTTTGTTTGGGTCTTAGGGGTAGTTATGTCATTTAGGTAAATTAAAATTGTGTTAAATTATTAACATCCGTTAAAATAAATTAATGTTCGTTAGAAAAAATAACGTGTGTTAGAAAAATTTAACAACTGAATAGTAAATTGGTTAATTTTGCTAATTAAACTATAGTACGCATCATACATTTGTTGTTTCAATAGTACGAGTGTCAAATTGATGTTGGGGCCATAGTACGAGGGGCAGAAAAGCAGTTTACTCTATAATAAACATACAAAAAGAATAACCCTAACAAATGTCTAGTTGTCTTCATGTGTGATGTGCTTGCTGGAGAAATAAAAACAAAATATTTGAGAATAAACTCTCTAGTTTTCCCTTTACTTTGACACAAATACATCTCTTGCCACTATATTATATTATCGCTTCTTTTTACACCCTATATGATTGTTATTGTGTTTGTTCTGTCACTCCATTCCATTTCCCCATTAATATAATGGTATTACTTCAGTCTAAGCCTGGCAATTTTGACCCATTACCCACTAACCCACACAACTCAACCCATTATTATCCGACCCAATCCAACCCATTTAAGTTAGCGGGTTGAAACAGGTTACCCGTCTCAACCCATCAAGCTTAACGGGTCGACCCAACTCAGCCCGTTTCGACCCGTGAACACAAATAGATAGAATTGATAAATTTGAGACACCCTGGAAGAAAAGATAAACGGGTCGACCCGCCTCAACCCGCCAACCCAACCCGTTTCAACCCAACCTATTTGACCCCGCAACTTAAACGGGTTGTAACTGGTCGACCCGTTGACCCGACCCAACACGTACAATTGCCAGGCCTACTTCAGTCCCTTTCCTTTAATACTCACTCAGTCTCGAAAAGTATGTTCATTTTGGCTTTTTATAGTCGATACACATAAATTTTGACTAAACATTGATGTCGATCTATTTATTCTAATAAATCTCTAAAAACTGTAATTGATAAATCACTAATTGATTTACCAATAATAATTTTTATAATTTAATTGTGATCGCTAGATTGACATTAATGTATGGTGAAAGTTAACATTCATTGACCAAAAAAAGTTAAAATAAGACAATTTTTGTAAGACAAAAGGAGTATAAGAGATACAAAGTACTCCCTACGTCCCAAAACACCTTGCACATTTTTTAGGATACACGGAAATTAAGGAATGAATATATATATTCAAAAGTATTGTGAGTGAAAAAGAAGTTGTGAGTGTGATAAGTTGAGTGAGATTTACAAGTGGGCCTAAATCTTACATCTTTTAATTTCTGTATAGGTTAAAGTTGAACCCAACACCCAAGTCATAGCCAAACTAGCCACATCATGAGGAACATGTATGAAATACTAATCTTTTGTGAGTCAGGGACAATAAGGTTGGTGTGTGGTACTCGAATTAAGATATACTGTACTATTTAGATTTTTTTTTTTTTTGGGAGAAACTAGTTTCTCCATAAGTTATAAAAAGTCATGTTTTTATAGGGTTTAGGGTATAGGGTTTGAGGTTTAAGGGTTAAAAACATGTCATTTTATAACTTATGGAGGAACTAATTCCCTCCAAAACACACTCTACTATCAATAACAATTTTAGATGATCTTAATTCTTTTCGTTTCATTCAATCTAAGGAAATTCCGTATGACAAATCAAATTGCACTGTGGAAAATTTTTTTTTCCGAAAGATGTCAATACGGATCTTGAATTGTTTGATTTGCACACGGTCTGAAAATCTCATTTACATAAGAAAAAAAGAAAAATGAGGGAGGTAGAGAAAATGGTCACTTGGATGTGGGTGAGACAACCCCATTAACGGAAAAAATTGGACAAAAGGACATAAATGAAACACTGAAACTTCTACACTGGTACAAAGATAAAGTATAACAAAGTATAAGGGTTCAATGTATATTTATGGCAGACTACGAGGATGAAAAATGGATACGCAGCCGCAAAAGAACATAGCACTCAAAATCAAGGTTCTAAAAAACGCTAGGCGGTCGCTAGGCGCCACAGTTGGGCCTAGCGCCTAGGCGGGCTTAGACGGAGCCTAGGCGGGGCCGATAATTCAAGCATAGTTATAATTTTCTAGGCGAGACCTAGGCGTTTCATGAACGCCTAGCGCCTAGACGGCCGTCTTTTAGAACACTGCTCCAAATAAGAGCATACGGGGATTAAGAAAATATGTTGAAAAAGTAAGTATTGTGCAGTGGGTAGGAGAAATAAAATAAGTTAGTGGATAGTTGTTGTGAGTGGATATGAGATAAAAAATTAAACATTAATTAGCAATAAGTATGGGACGCCAAAAAACGAAAATAAGTAGCGAAAGTAGAGGGAGGGAGGAGTCATTTTATGAACCTTTACGACAACGTAAATAAATGACTCCGCAACTGCCACTCAACGTTAGCGCCCAAACCATCACTACAACTGAGTTCGCCTCCCACACCGTAAACTCGCCGCGCCGCCGCGCCGCCGCGACCGGCACCACCACCGCCGCTATCCATATTTTATCAATGGCCTATGAACAGGTTCGATTTATCCACCTTCATAACTCTCTCTTCTACTAGTCCGTTGACCTTTTAGTTACCTCGCTTTGACTGTGTAAAAAACACCCCCGGACTAAGCAACTACACAAACAATTAAATTAAAATAGGTTAAAGTTCTATAACTAATTTATCTTGTTTGTATAAGTTCTTGCTGGTTAGGGTTATAGTCCTCCCCATCTAATTTAAGCTAGAGATTTTCCACTTTTTTTCTTCTTCTAAATTTCCTTTTACATGGAATAGCTGATGTTTGTATAACTGTCATAAAAAATTACTACCACTTTCCTGCAAATGAAATTTTAGAAGAGAAAAAAATGCGAAATCAAAAAGGTTTTATCTTTTCAAATGAGCCTTTTAATTTTTTAATTGAGGGAAATGGAGATGTTGGGGAGTATAATTTAAATCTGAACTAATCCCATTGAGTAAGTTAAAGCTATAGGCTTTCTTATGGTAGATTATGGCTCGTTAGAGCTTTAGTTACAAGCTCCGACAAATGGCAATTTGTGACTCAATGGTAAGTAAATGTTGGTTACATAGGCCCTTTACTAGTTCGTTTTACTCATGACTGTTGGGATAGAGTACAACCGGGTTACTAATGATTAGAAAAGGAGAAAAAGCACAAAATGGGCGAAGCAGACTTGCACGGTCGTGTCGGGCATAGGACACGGTCGTGTATGAAGAAAGTCGAGTTTTGCAAGATTTTTGTGCAACGGTCGAGCTTGTCGAAAAATACGATCGGGTTGAGTGACACGGCGGCCGTGTCAGCATAGGCGCACGACCGTGTCAGCTAAAGGACACGACCGTGTCTGGCTGGGCTGGGCCGAAATCTGCTGATTTCGGAATTTCTTTTCTGTCTGGGGTTTAGACTCATTCTAGGGTTAGTATAAAAGTAAAGCTCCACCCCCAAACTTGTTGTAACATCACATTAACATATTCTAGTGCAAGATCCTAGCTTGGCAGTGTCCCCAGACTTAGTCAATCGAATTGATGAATTGGGTAAACAATTTCTCGTGTTTCTTTTGTGTTTGCTTTGATTATCGTTCTTATGCTTGTTGTGTGTGCCATTATTTCTTGCGATCTTGTTTGGTTATAAGAGTCAATACCACAACAATGACTTGGGTAAACATCTATGAAGTTACTTATATGGGTGATTAGATTTAGGTCTGTGATAATTGTCGCGCCCCGTACCCGTGGTCCTACTTGGCCCCACGCTCGGGACACGAACGGAAGACGTTATCAAACCTTTTAGTAAATTTTTTTGAAATGTCCTTTTGAAAGTGGCACAAAAGCACACTTGAAGTTCAAAGACTTCACTTAACTTGAAACAAACTTTTACAAACACTTTCACGACGAAAGTACTTAGCCCGAAGGCTTACAAACTTTTAAACAAATGTACATACATCAACCTTTATCAAAATAGATGGAACCATAAGAAGTACGGTTACTCTACCCAAAGGGTTTACATTTACATAATGTAACCTTCAACAAAATAAAGTCCCATCTCTTACCAAACGAACGTCCTCCCGTGCCAAGTGTCCTATCCCCTGGACCCGCCTTTATCTAAAACAGTAAACAAATAAGGGTGAGAATAAATCTCAGTAAGCTACTAAAATGCAACTACGTTACATGCTGATATGATGATCATAAAGGAACAATATCAACAGTAATCATATAGCATATATCACATAACATCAACTCATATATCACTTTTATCACATTGCCCACACTCCGGTGGATACCAAAGCCAAGGTTTAACCAATAACCATAACTGATGAGAATACCAACTGAGAAACCCATCAGAGAAAACCATCTGAGCAGTAAATAGCTGAAGCCGTCGGGATCCCGAAAACCAAATCATAACCAATAGAACCAAGTAACCAGAGAGGGAAATATGACACAAAGTCATAACCCAAATACTCACCAAAGGGAGCAATTCATCCCATCCAAGGCCAATCTGGACTGGGGAAACTAGAAGGCACAGTGGACACCTTATAGTGAACTTGGCTTGTGTGCCACTATAATTCTCCCACCGCCTGACTCACAAGCTCCAATGGAAAACCTTATAGTGGACTTACCTGTACCACTATAATCTTTCCATTGGCTGACTCCACAACAAGACCAGCTGGACTTTTAACAAGAAGCACAGTAATGAATACTTGCTAAACAAAACCCGGGGCATTTAATCCAAGAAGGAACTAAGCCAAATACATCACAAGATGCACACAAAGAATCCTTATAAAGAGTCCATAAAAAGGACATTTAATCACAACCCAATCTTGTTTGTTAACGACATAAAAGTCATACACATACACATTTAAGTCATAAACAACCCTAAGGATCACACAAACATTTGCCCTTTTATACCAACTTGATCAAAACTATCAAACTTTGGAAACAGGGGGATGCGCACTCCTCACCCCATAGGGTGCGCGCGCCTCCTAGGACCAGAACTTCACTATTGTTGATTCACTTAAGGGTGCGCGCGCCTCATCCAAAGGGATGCGCACGCCTCCCTCCTCCAGTCAATTCTTGCCTAAGTTGGTGACAATGGATGCGTGCGCCTCCTTATAGAGGGTGCGCGCGCCTCCTCCTATTTTGGGCCAAATCCCAGATTTCTTCCTTAGTTCAATTTTTACTCCTTCCGTCCCACAAGTACAACATATATAACACAACTTAAGCAACTTACAATAACAATTTTCATTAGCACTTTCAACATGGTTTCTAAACCATTACAATACCCAGATAAACCAAGTTCATATACTCCCTTTGTCCCAAAATTACAAGTATAGCAAATATTACCCAAAACAAAATTAACAAGTAGGAGTATCATATATAGCATATATGACTATTTTAACATTTAAAGGGGAATTAGTAACTTACCTAGTTCCGGAAAAAGTATCGCTGAAATAAGTTTTGTTCGGCTAGGAATGACCTACTCGACGCCCTGATCATTTTATATAATTAGTTTTTAAAACGGGTAAGTAAATAAAAAGAATTAAATCGAAATGGGTCGAACTTACCTTTTTCTTCTTAACCCTAACTGAACGTAGAGGAATGTTGCAGAAGAAAGAAAATAACACAGAGAAGGAAGAAGGAAGGAAAGTTTCCTTAAAATATCTTTACCCTTTTTACATTTTGGTCACCCAAGATTCTAAGTTAACACTTTAGCCCCTAAACTTATAGTTTCAACTAGGACCCTAAAGTTTCAACTTGATCATTTAACTCCTTTAATCATTATTTTTACTAACTAAGTAAATAACACAAATCATCAAGTATGATATGCAAATCATAAAATATGATGCAACACATAAAATGCACATATAAGTCAAATAAAAATCCCCAAAAAATATAAAATAAATAGGGACGGGTTTTGGGGTCGCTACAATCATTCCCCCTTAAAGAAAATTCGTCCCGAATTTTAGGGTTACTTACCGAGGCCCTCAAACAACCAAGGGTACTTCCTCTTGATCTCCTCCCGAAGTTCCCAAGTCGATTCCTCCACATTGTGATTCCTCCACACAACTCGACAAGAGGAATACTTTGTTTCTCAATTCTTCTTGCCCTTCGAATCATAACTTGGACCGGATGTTCCTCATAAGACATACTTGGCTCAATATCCTCGGGAACCTCAGATAAAACATGAGAAGAATCATACACATACTTCCGAAGCATAGAGATATGAAACACATTATGGATCTTATCAAGAGAAGGAGGTAATGCAAGACGATAAGCCCGATCCCCCACTCTTCCAAGAATCTCAAATGGACCAATAAACCTCGGAGCAAGCTTGCCTTTCTTCCCATATCTTCGAATACCAACCTTAGGGGAAACCTTCAAAAACACAAAGTCACCCTTTTCGAACTCAAGGTCTCGCCTCCGATGATCAGCCTAGCTTTTCTGTCTACTCTGGGCAGTACTCAAACGACCTCGAATAAGTTTAACCTTCTCAACTGAATCATTAACCATCTGAACACCCCAAATCTTGGCTTCTCCCACTTCATCCCAACAGATAGGAGACCGACATTTCCTCCCATACAAAGCTTCATAAGGAGCCATCCCAATACTGGACTGAAAACTGTTATTATAAGCAAACTCTACGAGAGGCAAATGAATATCCCACGAATCTGAAAAATCAACTGAGCAAGCCCTCAACATATCCTCAAGAATCTGATAGTTCTCTCGGACTGGCCATCTGTTTGAGGATGAAAAGCTGTACTAAATCTCAACTCTGAACCCAAAGCCTTCTGAAACGCTTGCCAAAACCGAGATGTGAATCTAGGGTCACGATCAGATACAATGCTCACTGGAACTCCATGTAACCTCACGATCTCATTAATGTACAAAATTGCAAGCTTTTCCATAGAATAACCAATCTCAATAGGTAGAAAAATGAGAAGACTTTGTCAATCTATCAACAATCACCAAACCGCATCAAACCTTCTTCGAGTACGAGGTAACCCTGTCACAAAATCCATGGTAACATGTTCCCACTTCCATTCCGGAATCTCTAATGGTTGAAGCAATCCTGCAGGCCTTTGATGTTCAGCTTTAACTTGTTGACATGTTAAGCACTTGGATACATAATCAGCTATCTCTCTCTTCATATTATTCCACCAAAAGTGTTGCTTCAAATTCTGATACATTTTAGTACTCCCGGGATGAATAGTATACCTTGATTTATGGCCTTCATCAAGAACTTGGCGTTTATCCCATCAACATTAGGTACACACAAACGACCCCTGAAAGTTAATACCCCTTCAGAACTGAGTGAGAAATCCTCAAATTTACCATCTTTGATTTTATCCATAATCTTTACCAATTCCGGGTCATCCTTCTGAGCTTCCTTTATTTGTTGAACTAAAGTTGGAAATACTCGAATGTTCGCAAAAATAGCTCCATGCTTTGATTCATAAGGACTCCAATCTCGAGCATCCTCCAACATCTTCCATTCCCGCACCATCAATGAAGCTACATAAGACTTCCGGCTAATAGCATCAGCTACCACATTTGCCTTGCCCGGATGATAAGAAATTGTACAATCATAATCCTTCAATAGCTCCATCCATCTTCGTTGTCTATTATTCAACTCTTTCTGGGAGAAAAGATACTTCAAACTCTGATGATCTGTGAAAATCTCAAACCTTGCTCCGTAAAGATAATGTTTCCACTTGTGTAATGCAAAGATAATAGCTGCAAGCTCCATATCATGGGTAGGATAATTCTGCTCACTCGGAGTCAACTTCCTCGAAGCATATGCAATCACCCTTCCATTCTGCATTAATACACACTCGAGGCCTTCTTTAGAAGCATCACTATAGATTACCAAATCATCATTACCATTAGGTAGGGCGAGAATAGGAGCTGTAGTCAATCTCTTCTTCAACTCTTCAAAACTAGCTTGACACTTTTCATCCCACACATAAGGAATATTCTTTCGAGTCAACTGAGTCAAGGGAGTTGCAATCTTAGAAAACCCCTCAATGAACTTCTGTAGTACCCAGCTAACCCCAAGAAACTTCGAATTTCTGTAACTGATTCTGGCCTCCTCCAATTCACAATAGCCTCAACTTGGATGGATCAACTGATATACCTTTATTCGAAATCACATGCCAAGAAAAGATACTTCATTGAGCCAAAAAGCACATTTACTGAATTTAGCAAACAACTGTTTCTCACGAAGAATAGATAAAACCATTCGTAAATGCTGTTCATGCTCCTCCCGGGACTTGGAATAAACCAGAATATCATCAATAAATACAACCACGAAGGTATCAAGATAAGGTTTAAAGACTCTGTTCATCATATCCATAAAAACAGCCGGAGCATTAGTCAACCCGAAAGGCATAACAAGAAACTCATAATGGCCATATCTACTACGAAAAGCAGTTTTAGAAATGTCTTCAGAACGGATTTTCAACTGATGGTACCCACTCCTCAAGTCAAGTTTTGAAAAGACAACTGACCCTTGAAGTTGATCAAATAAATCATCAATATGAGGAAGCGGATATTTATTCTTTATAGTTACCTGATTCAGCTTTCTGTAGTCAATACACAGCCTCAAGGACCCATCTTTCTTTTTAACAAACAATACTGGAGCTCCCCACGGGGATACACTAGGACGAATGAATCCTCGATCAAGTAACTCTTGCAACTGAACCTTCAACTCTTTCAATCAGCGGGGGCCATTCTGTAAGGTGCCTCAGATATAGGAGCCGTACCTGGAAGTAAGTCAATACAGAACTCTATTTCCGGTCAGGAGGCATAGCATACTCAGAAGAAAATACATCTGAAAATTCTTTAACAATAGGCACATCCTCAATATCAGGAACCCTTTTAGTAGTATCAAGAACACTAGCCAAATACCCCGCACAACCACGTTTCAACAACTTTCTAGCCTTCATATAAGAAATAATTCTAATCTCTCTACCCCAAGAAACAGTTTCAAAAGAAAACTTAGGAACATTTGGGATAGAAAATGTGACCACTTTATTAGCACAATCAACAGACGCATGATATTTACCCAACCAATCCATACCCAAGATAACATCAAAATCTTGTAATGGTAAGATAACTAAATCAGCAGGTAAAACATGCTCACGTATATATATGCACATCACAAGAATGCATCACCTCATTGGTCACCAAACACTCCCCTATAGGAGTTGACACCTCTAACACATAAGGTAGAGATTCAGAAGACAAATGCAATTGAGAAGCAAAATGCACAGACACATAAGAATGCGATGAGCCAGGGTCTATAAGTGTACGTACCCTCAAACTAGACACAGAAATAATACCTCCTATCACATTAGAGGACTCCGAAGCCTGTTGCTGAGAAATAGCAAAAAACACGACCCTGAACCTTAGGCTTGCCTGAGGAATCCCTCTTCTGACCCTGAGAGGACCCAACCACACTTCCCGATGCTTGCATCCTATACTTAGGGCAATCCCTCTGAAAATGTCCCAACTGACCACAGTTCAAACACTTGCCCTGCTTCTTCCAACATCTCTCTTCTGAATGTCCTTCTTTCTGACAATAATTACAAACTCCTCTGCTTTGACTCCCTGAAGTGTTACTTTGATTTCTATTACCTGACTGTCTTTGAGAAGACCCTTTGAATTGTGAAGATCCACCTTGATTTCCTCTATTATCACCACGTTGTGTTGCCTAACTTGCTTCCCAGCGCCTAACAATTCCATTTTCCTTTTATGTTCCTCAATGTCATGCTCCACCTGGTAAGCTCGATCCACTGCATCCTGAAAATCTTGCAACTTATGGGATACTAGCTGAGTTCTAATCACGGTTTTCAAACCTTTCACAAACCTCGTAGCCTCCTCTCCTCGGTTGCCACTAGGTGAGTACAATACCTGGACAACTCTGAAAATTTAGCTGAATATGAGCAATTGACATAGAACCTGCTCCAAGTTAAGAAATTCCATCTCTTTCCTGTCTTGACTCGAGGAATGAAGTGTTTCTTTGAACTTTCCCAAAATTCTCCCAAGTATAAGGTACATGAGTCTCTCCCATTTAGTTTTTCAAAGCTTTCCACCAATGCTCAGCCGCTCCATTCAGTTTATAGGTAGCAAAACCTGACTTGATCTTCCTCCGAACATCTCAAAGCATCAAAGATCTTTTCCATCGATTCAATCCACCTTTCATTTGTAGATACATCGGGCTCTCCATCATACTCCATAGGCTTCATTTTCAGAACTGTTCTAGGCCATATCTTGGTGGTACTGTTCCCTTTCTTGCCTCTGATCATTTATAGTTTTCATCGCTGCTTCAAACATTCCCTGAAACATAATTCGAGCCTCTTCTCTGGCATCCCCTTGCCCCGAAGAGCCGGCCTGATCTCCGTCAGTTTCACCCATTTTTAATGAATACCTGCATCAAACACTCAACGTTACTCACTCTATACTCTACTACCCTCCTAGGTCATTTAGTCATCTAGACCATCTACAACCAGGCTCTGATACCAACTGTCGCGCCCCGTACCCGGTCCTACTTGGCCCCACGCTCGGGACACGAACGGAAGACGTTATCAAACTTTTAGAAATTTTTTTCGAAATGTCCTTTTTGAAAGTGGCACAAAAACACACTTGAAGTTCAAAGACTTCACTTAATTGAAACAAACTTTTACAAACACTTTCACGACGAAAGTACTTAGCCCGAAGGCTTACAAACTTTTAAACAAATGTACATACATCAACCTTTATCAAAATAGATGGAACCATAAGAAGTACGGGTACTCTACCAAAGGGTTTACATTTACATAATGTAAACCTTCAACAAAACAAGTCCCAACTCTTACCAAACGAACGTCCTCCCGTGCCAAGTGTCCTATCCCCTGGACCCGCCTTTATCTAAAACAGTAAACAAATAAGGGTGAGAATAAATCTCAGTAAGCTACTAAAATGCAACTACGTTACATGCTGATATGATGATCATAAAGGAACAATATCAACAGTAAGCATATAGCTATATATAACATCAACTCATATATCACTTTATCACATTGCCCACACTCCGGTGGATACCAAAGCCAAGGTTTAACAATAACCATAACTGATGCGAACCAACTGAGAAACCATCAGAGAAAACCATCTGAGCAGCATAAATAGCTGAAGCCGTCGGGATCCCGAAAACCAAATCATAACCAATAGAACCAAGTAACCAGAGAGGGAAATATGACACAAAGTCATAACCCAAATACTCACCAAAGGGAGCAATTCATCCCATCCAAGGCCAATCTGGACTGGGGAAACTAGAAGGCACAGTGGACACCTTATAGTGAACTTGGCTTGTGTGCCACTATAATTCTCCCACCGCCTGACTCACAAGCTCCAATGGAAAACCTTATAGTGGACTTACCTGTACCACTATAATCTTTCCATTGGCTGACTCCACAACAAGACCAGCTGGACTTTAACAAGAAGCACAGTAATGAATACTTGCTAAACAAAACCCGGGGCATTTAATCCAAGAAGGATCTAAGCCAAATACATCACAAGATGCACACAAAGAATCCTTATAAAGAGTCCATAAAAAGGACATTTAATCACAACCCAA